>JAVYIG010005035.1:0-146070 GCA_035222895.1 Strongylocentrotus droebachiensis
AATTAATTAAGCTTATTTAAAACAAATTGTGGGGAAGCTTTGAATTTCGGTGTTAAATGTTGCGCTGCATGATTTTAAAAAAAATCAGTCTTCCAACATTTTTGTTCATTTGCCTACTCTTTGGCCCAAACTGATAGGCCTTTGATCGCTCTTGGTCGAGCTAGGGCAATATCCCAATTAATTGTATCAGCAAAGAAGATCTGATAGGCCTAATTGTATTAACAAATGTGCCCTGATGCTATACAAAAAGTGATCAAATTGACCCATACATAACATTATGATATTTTTTTTGTCACTGTAAGTCGATCAAAATTAAAATGATGAAACTAATTTGTAATGATTTCTGTCAAAAATAAGAATAGCCTACGCATAATCACTATACGTACGTGTCATGCAGTTAAGTGATGTACTTGTAAACGAGTTATCACTATAATGCATATGCAGTATTATGTTTATAAAGTTTATACAATAATTTATTTATCATCATGAATCAACTTGTGAAACCCAGAAGAAATAAAGATAGAAAAGCAAACTCGAGACGTGGATCAAAGTCCATATATCAGTAGCGGATCCAGGAATTTCTTACCGGGGGGGGGGGGGGGGGGAACAAAATCGCATGGGGTGAAATATATGAAACACCGTACGAAGCGACAGAGCAAGGCGTTAGCGGTGAGGGAGCGGAGCGTCTAAGCAGGGTGTGTCTGACCGTCTGAGAGGGGGTTGGGTTTAAAACCAACTCCTAGATTCAGAGGCATTTGGAATTTTAGAACCACATTTTCAGGCACTTCCTGGAGTAATATGACGTCAATTTTTGTTTCTCCTACCACCTCCGAGTGTAGGGATCTTTCAGTGCAATTTGAGACCCACATTTGGCACATTAATGTCCACTGGCACTTCCTGGAAAAAACGAGGCCTTCTGATCTTGGTTAGAAGTTAGAGAAAAGCGATCTGCCACGTCGCAAGACGTTGTATTTGCTTCGTTGCTGCGCAGTGGGGGGCTGTAGAGCCCACCGATTACCGACATAAGGCTAGCCACACATTACCGACAAATATATTAATGCCAAATCAATGTCCCAACCCAGGGGCGTCGCCAAAGGGGGTGTGGGGGTGCGACACCCCCCCCCCACCTGTCAGGATATTGTCGGTAAAATTGCGCTGCCGTCGGGAAAAAGAGAAAAGGGGAGGGAAAAAAAGAGAGGGAAAAAAAGAGAGGGAAAAAAAGAGAGGGAAAAAAGAGAGGGAAAAAAGAGAGGGAAAGGGAAGGAAAAGAAAAAAAGAAAAGGAAAAGAAAAAGAAAAGAAAGAAAGGGAAAGAAAGGAAAAAAAGGAAAAAAAGGAAAGAAAAAAGAAGAAAGAAAGAGGAAAAAAAAAGAGGGAGGAGAGGAAAGAAAGGAAAGAAAGAAAAGAAAGAAAGGAAAAAAGAAGAAAAAAGAGTGAAAGGAAACAAAAGAAACGGGGGGTGAAAGAGAGGAGAGAGAGGGGAGGAAAGAGTCTGAGAGAGGAGGAGTGGGAGTAAAAGAGAGAAGGGGGTTGTTGGGTGGAGTCGTCTCATCGAGGAGCAAGAATGACACGGGTAAATATGTTGCTGTGTCGGTATTCTTGCTCGATCCTCGTGTACTATATCAATGCAGAAGTTTGAAGTCGGTGAGGTGTACATGTATATTGTCGGTCGGCCGACAAGTTTTGTTCCCTACGAACTGTGACTTCTTATCCGCTGTGACGACTTCGAGAGTGACTACAACTACAATACTTGTATTTTCTCGAAGTTTCACTTGCCTATAATATCAGCTAAAGAAATCAGAGGTTTAACATTTTCGGGGGAAACTAAATTCAAACAAGGTTTAAGAATCAACAACGGTACGACGAATCGTCTTCCTTTCTTTAAATTGTGATGAAACGCCAAAAATTCCGCGCTTCGCGCGAGACTTGGAAACTGAATTCAGACAAAATTAGTAGGGTTTATTTAGAGTCGAAAACGGTACAACGAATAGTGTTTTTTCTCTAATAATTTGAGGAAACGTCAAAGCTTTCGCGCGAGAGGGGGAAACTGAATTCAGATGAATAGGGCTTTAAATTCGAAAACGGTATGAGGAATCGTCTTCCTTTCTCTATATTGTGATGAAACGCCAAAAATACCGCGCTTCGCGCGGAAGAAGAAAACTTCATTTAGACGAGTCGAGAACGGTACGACGAATCGTCTTCTTTCTCTAATAATTTAAGGAAACGTCAAAACTTCCGCGCTTCGCGCGAGAGGGGGAAACTGAATTCAGACAAAATTAATAGGGCTTATTTAGAGTCGAGAACGGTACAACGAATCGTGTTCCTTCTCTAATAATTTGAGGAAACGTCAAAGCTTTCGCGCGAGAGGGGGAAACTGAATTCAGAATGAATAGGGCTTAATAAGAGTCGAAAACGGTACGATGAATCGTCTTCCTTTCTCTATATTGTGATATAAACGCCAAAAATAGGGGAAAATAGGGGGAAACTTCATTTAGACGAGTCGAGAACGGTACGACGAATCGTCTTCTTTCTCTAATAATTTAAGGAAACGACATAACTTCCGCGCTTCGCGCGAGACTTGGAAACTGAATTCAGACAAAATTAGTAGGGTTTATTTAGAGTCGAAAACGGTACAACGAATCGTGTTTTTTCTCTAATAATTTGAGGAAACGTCAAAGCTTTCGCGCGAGAGGGGGAAACTGAATTCAGATGAATAGGGCTTTTTAAATTCGAAAACGGTATGAGGAATCGTCTTCCTTTCTCTATATTGTGATGAAACGCCAAAATACCGCGCTTCGCGCGGAAGGGGAAAACTTCATTTAGACGAGTCGAGAACGGTACGACGAATCGTCTTCTTTCTCTAATAATTTAAGGAAACGTCAAAACTTCCGCGCTTCGCGCGAGAGGGGAAACTGAATTCACACAAAATTAATAGGGCTTATTTAGAGTCGAGAACGGTACAACGAATCGTGTTCCTTCTCTAATAATTTGAGGAAACGTCAAAGCTTTCGCGCGAGAGGGGGAAACTGAATTCAGATGAATAGGGCTTAATAAGAGTCGAAAACGGTACGATGAATCGTCTTCCTTTCTCTATATTGTGATAAAACGCCAAAAATAGGGGAAAATAGGGGGAAACTTCATTTAGTCGAGTCGAGAACGGTACGACGAATCGTCTTCTTTCTCTAATAATTTAAGGAAACGACATAACTTCCGCGCTTCGCGCGAGAGGTGGAAACTGAATTCACACAAAATTAATAGGGCTTATTTAGAGTCGAGAACGGTACAACGAATCGTGTTCTTTCTCTAATAATTTGAGGAAACGTCAAGGCTTTCGCGCTTCGCGCGAGAGGGGGAAAATGAATTCAGATGAATAGGGCTTAAAGGTAAAGACCAGTAATGGTCATGCGATTGCATTGTGAAAGAAACGTTGTGGAATCGATCAGAAAAGGTCGATCATCTAGCATCTAGCATCTGCAAGGTTCTGGAATCATCAAAATGATAAGAAATTTGGCCCATTCTTCGTAAAGTTACAAGCACTATACACAGAAAGATGTATATGGGACTACCCTATCTCTCTCACCAGACCATGAGAGAAATAAATTTACCAAATATATGAATTAGTAGGCGGTTTCCGGCAAATTTTTTATCATCATGTATTAGTCAAAACATATTCTTTCACATGATTGGTAATGAGAGCTTCCATTTCATTTTTTGAAATTGGGGCGTTGCCAATACTGGTCTTTACCTTTAATAAGAGTCGAAAACGGTACGATGAATCGTCTTTCTTTCTCTATATTGTAATGAAACGCCAAAAATTCCGCGCTTCGCGCGGAAGGGAAAACTTCATCTAGACGAGTCGAGGACAGTACATCGAATCGTCTGCTTTCTCTAATAATTTAAGGAAACTTCAAAGCTTCCGCGCTTCGCGCGAGAGGGGGAAACTGAATTCAGACAAAATTAATAGGGCTTATTTAGAGTCAAAACGGTACAACGAATTGTGTTCTTTCTCTAATAATATTAGGAAACGTCAAAGCTTTCGCGCTTCGCGCGAGAGGGGGAAACTGAATTCAGATGAATAGAGCTTATTAAGAGTAGAAAACGGTACGACCAATCGTCTTCTTTCTCTAATAATTTGATGAAACGTCAAAACTTCCGCGCTTCGCGCGGGAGGGGGAAGCTTCATTCAGAAAAGGATAAACAGTCGAGAACGGTACAGCAAATCGTCTTCTTTTTTTATAATATTTAATGAAACGTCAAAGCTTTCGCGCTTTGCGCGGGAGGGGTGGGGGACTTCATACAGCCAAGGATTACCAGTCGAAAACAGTACAATTAATCGTCTTCTTTTCCTAATAATTTAAGGAAACGTCTAAGCTTCCGCGCTTTGCGCGGGAGGCCCATCACCCACACCCCACTAATGAGCGCGCTTTTAGGTGATTCTCTTGCTCACTACCGCCCCTCCCTAAAATAAGATCCTAGCTCCGCGCCTGCATTAAAATATATAGCTAAGATGCTGACTAAATTGAAGAAATAATTCGTATATTTATGTCGTCGAGGAAAAAGACTATTTAGCGCATATGCAAGTACTATAGATAGTCCATAGGAAAAACAATTTAGCCTTCGGCCCCAGGTTTATAGGGTTGAATTTGTAGATATTGGACATTTAATTTTGTCGGTAATTGGTGGCTAGTTTTGTCGGTAATTGTTGGCCTCTACACCCCCCCACTGATAAAGGTCTAGCGACGCCCCTGGTCCCAATGTCTACAAATTTAACCTTATAAACCCGGGGCCAGGAACTAAGGTATTTTTCAGTTTTTCCCCTCCCGCGCGAAGCGCGGAAGCTTTGACACTTTATTAAATTATTAGAGAAAGAAAACGATTCGTTGCACCTTTCCCGACTCTTAATCCTTGTCTGAATTCAGTTTTCCCCCATCTCTCGCGAAGCGTGGAAGCTTTAATGTTGCATTAAATTATTAGAGAAAGAAGAGGATTTGTTGTACCATTCTCGACTATTAATCTTTGTCTTGATTCAGTTTTCCCCCGTCCGCGCAAAGCGCGGAAGCTTTGACGTTTCAATTTTTATTAGAGAAAAAAGACGATTTGTTGTATCATTCTCGACCCTTATTCCTTGTCTGAATTCAGTTCCCCTCCCCCTTCCGGCGCAAAGCGCGTAATCTTTGACCTTTCATAGTTTAATTAAATTATTAAAGAAAGAAGACGATTCGTTGCACCATTCTCGACCCTTTTTCCTTGTCTGAATTTAGTTGCCCCCCCCCTCCCGCGCGAAGCGAGGAAGCTTTGACCGTTCATAGTTTAATGAAATTATTAGCGAAAGAAGACGATTCGTTGTTTCATTCTCGACTTTGGCTTCGCGCCTGCTTTATTAAAGGGAAAATGAAACAATCTTGTTTATGATAGCACACAATTATGTTAGTAGAAATGAAAAAGAAAAGAATTATTACACCAACCATGCATGGATAAATCACGGCCGTGTCATATCATAGTTTTGTGTTATTGGGCGAGGGGGCGTAGCGACCAAGCGAGATTTGGCAATGTTGAATGCTGACATTAATCACTCCAGGAAATCCTTATGCCCAATAATTATGTACGTTCTTTCCGCTATATATCTTTCTAGCTATATTTCGTGTCCCCCTATCGGGCCCAGGATCGCCGCCCCTGTCCATGAATAGCCTCACTACCAACATGAGCTCAAATACAAGCTCAAGCGAGTTGGTATGAGCTAAAGCCAATGAAGGGCAAAAAAAAAAGAATTGTGAAGCGGCCCCTCTATATACCGTTAATTAAAAACTTGACTTTGTAGCGCAGTGGGTGTTTTTAACGTTTAACTTTGAATCCGTGGCTCTTAATTTTATGCGGCCGGCCCCCTCTAATGACGTTTCCCAAGGTTTCTGGAATGACCCCGAATCTCCCGATTACAGTTTTCCCCTTATTCGTCGTTACTGTCACTTATAGTCTTTCCACCTTTCTCACCCGACTTTTCTCTCTCCCCCCCCCCCCCTATTGGGAGGGAGGGGGAGGGGGGGCTTTTTTCTTTCTCTCTCTCTCTCTGTTTCTTTTCTCTTCTTTCTTTTCTCTTCTCTTTTCTTTTATTCTCCTAATTTCTTCCTCTTTTTTCCTTCCCTTTCTTTTGCGCCGCCAATAGGGGGGGGGGGGGGGACGTTTCGGCCCCCCTGGATCCGCCACTGCACTTTCTTTCGTTGTTCAATTCTCTTTCATTCGTTTTCCTTTCTCCTTAAAAAATCTCTCTTTCTCCCTTGTTCTCCCTTTTTTGTTGTTCTTCTTCTTTTGCTTTTTTTTTTTTTTTTTTTTTTTTTTGGGGGGGGGGGGGCTACACGCCTGGCAAGAGGGACCCCATATTATGCACACCGCAAAATTACGTGCCCCCGGCCCCCCCCCCTTTTCCCGGTAAAAAAAACACCTTCTTTTAATATCACCCCCCTTTCTTTTTCCCCCCTTCTCATTATTCTCTTTTTCCCCCTTTTCTCTCCTCCGTCTTTCTCCCTTTCTTCCTTTTCGCCTTTATTTTCTCCTCTCTCTTTCCTATTTCTTCATTTTCCCCTCCTTTTTCTGCCTCCTCCTTTTTCTCCTTTTCTCCCTTTTTCTTTTTTTTTAACGGGGGGCACGTGCCCCCTGTGCCCCCCCCCGAATCCGCCACTGTTTAACCATGTGTAATGTAATGTAAGCAAAATTATATCTAAGTATATTATGTAGCTCATTGTAATTAGCGCCTTGAGCACCCTCTGGGTGGATTATGGATATGTTGCGCGTTATAAATGTCTGTATTATTATTATTATTATTATTATTATTATTATATTACTTAGCTCACTAAACTCACGTACGTGTGACAGAATTAGGCCCTGTCGATCTATATATCATGCAATTATCATCATAAATGCATGTGTACGTGTTTGTTGATTAGGTATACACAGGGGCGTACGCAGGGGGGGGGGGGGGGGTTGGGGTTAAACTCCCCCCTTTGGTATTTTTATGCGTGTAAACCCCCCTAAAAAAACGTAACCCCCCCCCTTTGTTTTTTTTTAATTATTAAAAAAAAAAAAAAATTATGCCCACGGCTAACCTAAAAAGGTGACCCCAACGAAGAAAAATGTCAAATATCGATGTCCGCTTACCCCCCCCCCCCCCCCCCCCCCCCCTTGAAAAAATCCTGCGTATGCCCCTGGGTATACAGCCATAATGTTTGTGAAACACGTATACAGTCACAGAAATATATGATCATCCACTTGTGAAATCAACCAAAGAATTGATGAAAAGGCAAACTCGTGACATATTGGATCAAAGTCCATGGAATTATAATCCTAGCTATACCTCACGTAGGCCTACTGACTGCACTGACGTACGTACGTGTCAGTTGCGTATTAAACCGATTCTTCTTCCTTGGTATACATACTGAACGAGGAGGATGAGGGGTACCGTCCGCAGCCTAGCCGTCCTTACTGTTTATATTTACCCCTTATTGTTTGTTGAGTCTTGATTGCGGAAAAAGTTGGTTGCATATTATATAGCTTATAATATATATTATAGTATGCTAAAACACAGTAACAGAAACACATGTTACAAATGTGAAATAGTACTTATAGGCTTCTAATAATCTTAAGAAGAAATTTGAATTTACGAGGCTTGATTTGGGGAACTCTCAGCTACTCAACTATATTCTTATAAACCGTGAATAAATTATCGGCCACTACCAGCTTCTTGTACTTTGGAGCCTGCATAGCCTCGTATACTACTACTAGTCATACAGTCAAAGCTAAAAGTGTACTGGAGAATTGTTTATTGCGTTCTTAGCATTCTTCCTGTTGACCTAGTTAGTTATTTGCAGTTCTCGTGATTTGAGTATAAAGTACAGATGCATGTGATCGTGATAATCATGATTATAATAATAACTGGATTTATATAGCGCCTTTTCCAAAGGACACAAGGTGCTGCACTGTCTCTTGACTATCAACAATTTAAGAGGAGTTGTACAGGTAAGTTTTCATTTGTTTTTTGAAGAAATCTAGTGAAGTATTAGGGTATGGTTTGTTCCAGAGACGTGGGGGGGGGGGGACTAATTACTAAAAGTATTTTAAACCAGTCTGTTTACGGGATTTGGGAATGAAAAAGGTAGGAGCTGATGACGACCTAAGATAATATGAAGTTCTCTGTTGCTGAAAGAGTGAGGAAATGTATACTGGAAGGTGTGGTCCATATAAATACTTCGCAGACCATGTCCATATGGCCCGGCCCCCCCACTCAGAGGTCGGAATGACCGCATGCGTGTTGCCAAAATGTCCGGTAAAGGGGTACTTTTCGTGCGACAAAGTCCGGCCCGAGAATTGTAAAAAAAGGAGTGTATTTGACTTTTCACCCGGAGATTTCTTTAAAAAGGGGTGTTTTTCTTTTTTTCTCTCATCTGAGAAATTATTCCGAATTTAGGGGGGTACATTGATCATTTTTCCTGATTTAGGGTGGTAAAAGCCTGCGAAAAGCCCGCGAAAGGGGGGTTCAGAAATGTTGGCATTCCTCAGATAGGGGGTGCTTTCAAAAAGAGGGTACGAGCATATGCGTACCCTAAATAACACTGAGTGAGTGGGGGGGCCGGGGTCCATGGTATTAAAACACCATCTTTTTTTAAATTTCTTGTTAATAAATAGTTTTATTAGTGTGTATCATTCAGATATGAATATTTACGCAGATATATTAAGCTCTTACTCTTAGCTAGTTTTAGTCTAAAACTAGTGTGTTCAATAGATGCCCCTACAAACTGGCGGATCGAGGGGCCCCTACCCCTGGGAAAAACAATGTGTAAAAACACGTTAATATTACCTTTTATTTGGAGATGGGCCCCCTTTAGGACCAAACTAAAAATAAGGGCTCACTATACCCCCCCCCCCCCCCACCCCACTGAGCAAATTATCGGCCGGCGTGATTTTCAAATTTTCGGGAGCAAAAAAAAAAAAAAAAATTGTGCTCACATCCCCCCCCCCCCCCCCACTGAGCGAATTATAGGTCAGCTATTTAAATATTTTTTCATGAATTGGGCCCCCTCCCCTGACGCCGGCTGGATCCACCCCTGCACACATATATTGTTTACCAATTTTTAGACAATTCAATCAAATTTGCTTTAAATCGATACTGCACATACATTGTAATACTTTTATAGATCTTATATTACTGAACTTGAATTACCATTTGTGAACTATGTGATAATTAGTATTTTATAGCATCCTGTCTGTTTATTATCATTGTTTATTCATAGATTCTGAGGAAGTACGCTTCACAATTTTCTGATAGATTAGTCATCATGGCAGGAAAGGAAAAGAGGGACACTTTTGATGAGGCCGAGGCTGAAGACTTGATGGACTGTGCATCTCAAGAAAGGCCGGCGGCCATGACCGAGCCTATCATCAAAGAATCAAAATGTGGACGGGAGCGAGCACGTCGGCGCTGGGTTACCGTTGAGTTCATTGTGATCCTGGTTGCGGCTAGCTATGGGGGTATGGCCACACTCTCAGGACAGTACATCAGACAGCGTGTAAGCTTAGATCTCTATGGCAACACAACGCATTCAAACGGTTCACAATGTAATCAAGGCAATGCTACTATGGAAATAGAAGAGGAAATACAGAAGATCACATCAAAGTGGGGTCTCTATCTTAATACTTGTGCTGCACTTCCAAGTATCTTCTCGACCTTGATCATCGGTACGCTCAGTGAGCGATATGGTAGAAGACTGCCTATCCTCTTACCGTGTATAGGCTTCCTTGGTCAGTGTGTTGGTCAGCTCTGTGTTGTTTATCTCAGTCTTCCTCTGAGTTACCTACTGTTTGGTAATGTCTTCTGTGGTCTATGTGGAAGCCTGTCTTTGTTCATGGCTGGGTGCTTTGCGTACATCACTGATATCACAACAGAGAAACAACGCATGGTGAGAATCGTCGTCGTAGAGATTCTCATATTTGCTGGTATAGGAGCAATGCAGATCGGTTTGGGATACATGATCAAATCACTTGGTTTTGCTCTAAGCCTATGGATTCCATTCACTGCCGTGCTCCTGAGTGTTATTAACGCTGGAATACCATGGCTCCTCATAGAAACTATTATTCCCAAGTCAAAAGAAGAGCAGAGAGATTTGGCTGAAGTTCTCAAAGACATCATTAATCTATTTCGTGTAAAAACAGGTTAATATTGTATTCATTTGTGAAAACTTCATTCACTTCACTTGTTCTACAAAATGTATACTTTTTATAAGGGTAATAACAAATATGAAACATCACATGAAAGAAGCATTGAAACGATTATGTATTGGTGATGGAATAATTGAATGAGTATGCAATATGCATTATTTCAAATTCAGATGACAACGAAGGATAATGCTTTACATACATGTACACACTATAGTACTTCACAAAGTTTGGCAAATCTAAGTTTTGGGATAAATCTTATGTTAATTGATTAAGGTATAACAGAAAAGGGTCAGGAAATTCTACCAGTTTCATTATGGATAGTGGATAAAATTGTAGTAGAAATCCTAACAATTCCCTCCTTAATTTTGTATATTTGTTAAATTCTATTTAGACTACTCCCCATAGAATTTAACATATATACAGAATTAACGGTGGGGGATTTAATACATGTTGATTAGCAACTGCATGACTTAATAACAGTAAACATATCTTGCAAATTTGTGACCTTGGAATTTTGGATTGATAAGATTTGCCTGAATTGGCAACTACATGAAGTTTATAATTATATGCAACATGCATTCTGATGGCAGGCGTGTATAGGGTCTAGGGTATACGTGTAGTTTATATGCAACATGCATTCTGATGGCAGGCGTGTATAGTTTTGAATTATAAGTATTTGAGCTGATCTGATCTATTTGCAGGGCCCTTTTGTAAGAACAGCACTGATCAACGCTGATTCCATGGATATGCATACAAAAATATTATTGTATTATTAATATCATCATTGTCTTTTATTTCAAACAGATAATCGCCTGTATCTGCTGCTGACCATGTTTGCTGTGAGTCTTCTAGTTGGTATCGTGATCCAAGGTGGGATCGCCATTACCGTGCTCTATGGGCAAGGACAACCCTTTTGCTGGGAATCAATAACTATTGGATTCTTTATTACTACTTCACTAGCTATACCAGGCATTGGTAAGACTAACCATCTATCTCTCTTACTATACAGGGCATCACGGTCTAATAATCATGTTATCCTAAATAATAATAACCATCAAATGATCATTAGACCTTGTGGATGGTAGATAAAATAGGCATTAGACAAACTGGGAATTGGACCGACTGCCAATTAGACCAAATGAGTGATAGACCAAATGGATAGTAGAATTACTGGAGATTAGACCAAATGACTATTACCCTAAATCGTCATTAGACCAAATGATGAGAAGACAAAATAGTTATTCTACTATGTGGATAGTACTATAGTAGACTGGCTGGATGTAGACCATATGGGAATAGACCACTTGGGTAGCAGGCGAACTAGTTGTAGACCAATCAGCTATAAGCTGTAGAATACGCCCTTAATACTACTGGACAAAATAATCGCTTGGATGAAGGCCACATTGTTGAGTTTGGAAGCACTTCTGGTCAAAAAATGTTGTGTTCAGTATTAAGGGCGTGTTCTAATTGCTGAATGAGATGGAATGTTTAATATGGGGGCAGTGCAATTTGAATTTTAAGGGATGGATTAGAGTATGCATCGCTCACAAGTCACGATGGCTATCCAGGGGGCATTAGGTGGATCCTTGGATTAGTAAAGATAGAAGTGGTTCCTAACAATAGGAGGCAATTTGTATTTCTTGTCCGATCCCGGATGACCTTTTCTCATATCAATCACTTGAAAAAAGGTCCAACGTTTCCAAAATACTTATTTTTCTTTGTTGCTATGCTCCCTCTCTCATTTATAGTAGATGATGTGCTACTCAAGGCTATAGAGTCTTAAGTTTCATTTTCTTGTTTAATGTAGGAACAATTGTTAAACAGATTGGGGAAAAATCATTTTGAAAGTGACATTACACAGTGTACTAATACGTTGCATTTATTGTGTGTTTCAGGTACGGTAAGTGGAGCGGGCATCTTCCAATGGTGCAAACTTGGCTACCTGTGGATAATACAGATCGCTATCTTGAGTTGTCTAGCTAATACTCTAGCATTAGCATTCACCTACGTCATTCAATCAACTATTCTCATCTTTGCAAGTAAGTTCACACATTCTATCTTTGCAAGTAAGTTCACACATTCAATCTACTAATGTCAACTTCGCAAGTACGTTTACACATTCAATCTACTAATGTCAACTTTGCAAGTAAGTTGACACATTCTATCTTTGCAAGTAAGTTCACACATTCAATCTACTGATGTCAACTTTGCAAGTACGTTCACACATTCAATCTACTAATGTCAACTTTGCAATTACGTTCACACATTCAATCTACTAATGTCAACTTTGCAAGTAAGTTGACACATTCTATCTTTGCAAGTAAGTTCACACATTCAATCTACTGATGTCAACTTTGCAAGTACGTTCACACATTCAATCTACTAATGTCAACTTTGCAAAATACGTTCACACATTCAATCTACTGATGTCAACTTTGCAAGTACGTTCACACATTCAATCTACTAATGTCAACTTTGCAAGTACGTTCACACATTCAATCTACTAATGTCAACTTTGCAAGTAAGTTCACACATTCAATCTACTAATGTCAACTTTGCAAGTACGTTTACACATTCAATCAGCTTATACTGCACACTCGGGTTGCGGCGTGCTGGAAAACACTTGGGTCACGGCTCGCTGGGCCAATTTTTTTAATGGTGTCTTCAAAGCAGCCTTCACGCTGGAAAAATCTTATCCTCAATTAGCGACTGTGTTTAACCATTTTTCAGTGGGGATCCGTGGGGAAATTTACTTTAAAAAAGAATTTGGAAGTTGCAATTATTTTCTTTAATGATATAAAAATAACAAGACAATTATTCAGGCTGACATTAGGAAAGACAAAATACTAGGTGGATAAAGTGGATTGTAGAGAAAGTGTAATACTACAAGGGAATATGACTTGTGATGATATCCGTAAGAAATTTAGATTTTCTCCTCTGGAGTCAGGTGAGACTCCAAGTGAGTACTTGGTTAGGATAGGATACTACCTAGGACACTACCTAGGACACTTCCTCAGCACTACATCCTGACTGATCCTGCTGAGTATCGTCGTAGAAGTAGATAGGTGGATGGAGTTGTCTGAGACAGAAAAGTCCTTTGAAGGTCTTATAAACATGTTGCTCAAGCAACAGCTCATTGAGAAGGGTGGCCCCCTCTTTAGCAATGTTTCTGAAAGAACGAAAGCCTCAGTCGGTTTCGGAAATCATTAGTTTTGCTGATACATTTTTTGAGGCTCATATTGGTCAATTTGGGAATGGTAGGCCCAAGCATTTTGATAGTAGGAAACAGAAATTTCCAGATATAGGTCTTGAATCATCTCATGGAGATAAGAAGAGGAATAATGGTGACTCTTGATCTCTGTCGGTGACTAAGAAGGTTATGTTTGGAACATCTAATAATTACAAGGTTAGGTTACTTGCTGCAGGTCTTGTAGACAAGAGTAAGGCTGAGGGAAATTCTGGAACTAAAGCAGAGATAGGAAAGGTTGACTGTCCCTAGTGTTTGCCTGTTAGCCCAGAACCTGATAGTACCGACACATGTGGACTGTTGTTTGTATTACCTGCACTTGTTGATGCACATGATGCAGACTACTTTGAGGAGAGTATAAAAGCTCAATCGGTACTGTGGGCTGCATGTCAGCTTTAAGCTAAGGAGCAAATTGCCAGTATTAGAAGGGAAGATAGGATCCCAGGTTGTTTATAGTGTTCTGCACGATACAGGATGTTCCAGGCAAGTTGTTAGGAAATTGTTAGTCACGCGTGATCAGTTCACTGGTAAGAGTATAGATTGAGTGTAATTCTTAAAGATCGGGACAGTTTGGCGATTTCCTGTGGCTAGGATAGATATTAGGTCCCCTTTCTGTGTAGGAACTGCAGGAGCATTGTGTGTTAAATCACCAGTCTTTGATCTTGTTCTTCAGGAAATAG
Source organism: Strongylocentrotus droebachiensis (assembly GCA_035222895.1). NCBI lineage: Eukaryota > Metazoa > Echinodermata > Echinoidea > Camarodonta > Strongylocentrotidae > Strongylocentrotus > Strongylocentrotus droebachiensis. The sequence continues at coordinate 14,130 of JAVYIG010005035.1, forward strand.
AACATGTTCGTTTGGTAGATAATCCTCTTCCAAATTGGGAGAGAGATTTGCCTCAGACTGATAATTCTGAAGGAAGGTTGTCTCAGGTTGATAATTTTGAGATTAGTTCACCTGATAGTGGTTTGACTCAGACAGATGGTCAGGAGAGTAGTTCGACTGGGGATGATACTAGTGGCATTTGTGACCGAGGCTTTTAAAGCCTTGGTCACAAATGCCATTACGAACTGCTACGAACGCCGTACGAACGATTTTCAGACAATGGAAATTCGGGAAGACAATCGAAAAACATGGAGAATCGTACAAAATTATCGTTCGTACGAACCTTTATGACCGTAGCATAAGGCTAGGAAGGAAACACTGACAAAAAACCATGCCACCGTGACAGCATTGAGGCCGTTTGACGATACGGATCTCCCGACATACTTTGACCCGTCACTGCAGGGTCTAGTGGTTCACACTCGCTGGTGTGAAACTGCCACCAGTTCCCCGAGAGAGTGCTGTTAGTAACTTGCAAGAGCTACCGGTACTTACCCACCTTTGCAAGCAGCCTTCATGAAATGAAAGTGAAGGCGGTCATTGTCACTTTGCGACAGACAGCTACTACTACTACTACTACATAGATGACAGTCCAGGGAGGGTGTTTCATAAAGCTGTTCGTAAAGTCATGAATGACTTTATGAATGACTTAAATATGAAAAGCCAAATGGGATGCTCAATAATTTTTATTTGCATCAACTAAAGTTGAACTGTGCAGATATAACAAACTGTGCAGATATAACAAACATTTTAATACATTTTAATACAAAGTAAAGTTTAACTGAGCAGATATAACAAACATTTTAATACAAAGTACATTTTTTGCTATAATTTAATTTAATTGAGGTTATTAAAACATCAGGAAAAAATTTGGGCATCCTATCTGGCACTTTATATTCAAGTCGTTCGTAAAGTCATGCGTAACTTTACGAACAGATTTATGAAACACCTTGGACACTTCCACATGGGGTGATCAACTGGTTGCACTTAGTGAGTTGTTCAAGAGGTTGAGAGCAGCAGGTTTGACTGCTCGCCCTAGCAAATGTCAGTTAGGTTGCACAAGTGTTGAGTTCCTTGGTCATGTTGTAGAGGGAGGAAAGATCTGTCTGATGACCGACAAGGTTGAGAAGGTTCCCAATGCGCCTTTTTGGGTCATTTCTCGGTCACGCTGGTTACTATAATAGGCGATTTATTCAGAATTTTGCGGCTAAGGCTTCACCTTTGACTGAAGGTTTCGATCTGATCTGCTTCATACCACACAAGAAGCATGGAATTGCATCCTACGTCAAACAAGGCATGAAAGCATCCACCACTGGGCGATCTCCTGTGAACTCAGCTCTACAGTGGAGCACCTTTGTAGCTATGGGAATCAACTTCTGCAATTTGTATAAGCCACCACCTGTAGATGTTGAAATCATGCTCTTCCCAAAGATGCCCCAGAACTCCTTTGTCTGCGGAGATTTCAACAGTCCCAACACTGCCTGGGGATACCTTAACACCAACAAGAATGGAAAGCTCATTTTTGAATGGCTCTAATCCCAGGAGCTAGTGATACTGTATGACAGCAAGGACAACCCCACATTCTAATCAGGGAGCCACAAATCATGGACCTGCCCCGACCTGTCACTGGTTTCATCAAACATCAGACACACCTGCTCAAGAATTGTCCTTCCAAAGTTTCCAAAGGTCTGGCCACTATCTATTAATCATCATCTCAAGCAACATCAAGCTTCAACTCTCCAATCTACCAAAGAAGAGATGGAATTTCAGAAAAAGCTGACTGGCCCAAGTTCCAGGAACTCACAAACAAACTAACATCTCGACTGCCAGTCCCCTCCACCAGCAATGTGAATGACTCCTACTCTGCTTTCTGCTCCATGTTATATCAGGCGGCAAAACTCTTCATCCCCAGGAGCAAAAGACACCGTATATTCTATGCTTGGACGAAGAATGCGACCTGCTGATATTACAAGGAGAAAAGAGGAAGATTAGATGGGAAGAAGAAGTCTCTGAGATCAACTTTACCCACTCTCAACACTTTACCCAGTCGTAATTAGGCCTGGACTACCATCAACAAACTCACTGGTCAAAGCAGTGCTCCAAAACAGTGTACTGTTACTGCAAACTCCATCGCTTCAGTCCTAGTTAACAATGGAAAGTGGCAAGATAAAACCACTGAGGCCAAAACCAACTCTCGCTCTGTGACCTCTGAGATAATGAACCTCCACAAGTCCACTCCATGTCTGAAGCCTTCACCTTGGGTGAGGTTAAAACTACACTGAAATCAATAAAGTCCAGGCAATGATAACATCCACACAAAGTTCCTCAAGAACATGAATCACAAAGCTACTTCCTGGCTACAAGCCTTTTTCTCTACCTGCATGACAACATCCACTATTCTATCAAAATGGAAGACTGCTAAAGTTATCGCCATTCTGAAGCCCAAGAAGCCTACAGACGAACCCAGGAGCTATCGTTCAATCAGTCTGCTATCTCACATCTACAAGCTACTTGAAAGGCTGCTACTAATTGCCAGGACACTGTCGAAGAGAAGCTACCTACTACACAGACAGGTTTCAGGAAAGGTAAATCAACCACCGACCAAGTGGTCCGGCTTGTAAACAACATAGAGACGGCCTTCCAGAAGCAGCAGAAGTTTGGTGCAGCTCTTGTCAACCTTACTGCGGCATTTGACACAGTATGGCAGCGTGGCTTATACCTCAAGACCCTGCAGACCATTCCAGATGTAAGAATTGTGAAATTCATCATGCTTTTTGTACAAGATCGTTCATTTGTTCTTGAAACATCAAACGGCGAATGCAGTAGGAAGAGGAGACTCCACAATTGTGTTCCGCAAGGCTTTGTCCTCGCTCTGATACTTTCCAACATTTATGCCTCTGATATGCCCAAGGGGGAATGCATGTACGGTAGTATTCCTATGCAGACGACACCGCACTAGGGTTCGACAACCACTCCTTCGAGGCAAAACATCACTGGAGAAGGACCTGAAGATGCTAGCTGAGTTCTTCAACAGATGGCATCTCAAGATAAGCCTACCGAAGACTGTAACCTCCATCTTCCATCTGGGAAACCAATGCGCCAACCGAGAGTTGAATATCTCACTAAATGGGGCTACGCTGAATTTCGACCCCACAACAAAGTACCTAGGTGTCTCTCTTAATCAAAGCCTCAACTTCCACGAGCATGCCTAAGCCACAGCTCAAAAGACCCAAGCCAGAGTCTGGCTTTCCTAAAGAAGCTTGCAGGGACCGGATGGGGAGCTGATTTCACCACCCTTCGTACTTCCTCTCTAGCTCTTGCCTTCTCCACTATAATCAACGGAACTCTCACTGCAACACTTGTCAGCAACCTGCCAATACTGTCTGGCATACCACCAGCTCAGCTCAGACGAGATGTGCAGTACACTAAGCTTGCCCAAAAGCATGACAGAGATAAATGCGTTGTTCCTGCCCCCTCTGTCTTTGAAGGACAGTGTCTCCCTAGAAGACACTTTGTCCCCCTCCACCTTACCTATCTAGATAGCAAACCGCTGGTCAGACCAGTGGAATTCGTCTACTACCAACTTGAAGGAGTTAATCCCAGAGCCCTGTGCAAAATCAAGTGGCAGCGACCTCTCAAGAAAAGCCTGGGTCAACCTCCACTGTATCAGAACTGGAGTTGGCCATGCACAAGATTTTCTGCAAAAAATCGGAGCTGATCCATCGCCAAACTGCGACTGCGGAGAGATCCAAACTATGGATCATGTCATTGATGCTTGTCCTACCTACAAATCCTCTCGCAGTGCTTCTGGACTTCGAGAGCTCAATGATGAGACAAGCAGTTGGCTAAATAAGGACCTTCCTATTTAGATGATGTACTCCTTGATATTATTTGTACGAACGAACTATGAAGATACAAAATTAGCAGATTATTTAATTTGTGAACTTGTTGTGCTATTGGAAGTATGCACATTTTGGACATACAGTATGTACATATAGTTAGTATTTTTGCATGTTTACTGAGAAGGCATGTTTAATATAATTGTTATCATAAACAAATAAGCGCTAATAAAACTCACTGCTTTTACATCTTTGATACATAAACGGTATAATATGTTGACTGTTCTTCTGTAAACCCAGAAGTTATACTTTTGTTTAGGGCGTGTTCTAGTGAATAAGTCACCCGACTGTTTCGAGTCCCGCCACAGCACTAATATCCTTTGGCAAGACGTTAATCTACATTTTCCACTCTCCACCCAGGTGTTATGGGTACCCGGTAGGATGCGATAGTTTAATGTGGTTGGATGAGCAAGTGCACGCTTGTAAAATGGTGACTGGCCGCAATGCTCCCCAGGGAGTGGAGAATGTGCATACATTGTGTGCGGGTAAGCCTAAATCCGATGACCGGGGTCATAATATATACTGCGCCTAGAAACAAGTATTAGGCGTGTTATAAATGTGATCTATTAATATTATAATTATTATTAAAATTTATGCCACTATATAATATAGAAGATGGTATTCATATAGTTCTTGTGTGTATTCTGTGCTAATTTCTGAATGTCTATTTGGCTGTCAATTATCATGAATATTGGAGGTTTCCTTTTAGACGGCCGTTTTTTCAAGTTTCCAAGTTTCCATAAGACTGTTTCATCGAGTTCCCATATAGAGTTACAATTATTGGAATTCCACAGAGAGAGTACCGTGAGTTGCCTTCTCGTTTTTGTGGGTATTAGCAGCATTCTCACCATTTCTTCCGGCATTATCTCCTCGTATCAACGCGTGACGTACGTTCCAGTGCAGTGGCCTCATTGTCTTTGATTTTGCGTAGCCAGTTACTTTACTTCAGTTTCTTCTGATTTTCTCCAGCAAAAATCCATCAGTGACAGTTTGAATAGACAATCATAAGTGATTATCATTAACTCTCGCGACATAAAGTTCTTCAGATTTGAACAATTGACATAGTCCATAGACTCTGGGCAGCTTTTGACTTTGTTCCGTTTGGAGCCATCGATAGATCTAGATCTAATTTGTTTAATCAATGTCAATAGCTGATATTCCCAGCGGGGCTTTATTTTGTAAAAGAATTTGTACTCTTTTTGTATAAAATAAGGTTTATTTAAACTTTATTTTGCCGAATATTTCTTGAGTCATTTTTGGGTGGTCAAACGGCCTGTTTAGATTAATAAGTCATCATGAGTATGTTGTAAATTTCATCATTAATATATTTTGTTGAGAAAACACACGTACATCATGACAAGGTGGAAAAATGTGAGGGATGTGACGAGAAGATTAAAGAATTATTAAAATGATAAACGATACATATGTAATAGAATAAGATAAAGAGCTAGAGGATTTCTTTCTTTCCTTTTTATGCCTCTGTTACGAAGTAGCCGGAGGCATTATGTTTTCTGGTTGTCCGTTCGTACGTATGTACGTACGTCTGTACGTACGTCCCGTTCTCGTGATCGCGTTATCTGAAGAATCGATTGATGGATTCCTGCCAAACTTTGGTCATGTATGTATCTTGCAGAGCCGATGAACTGATTAGATTTTGGGGTCACGAGGTCAAAGGTCAAAGGTCACAGGGCTCATAATGTATGCAAAAACAGCTTGTGATCGCGTTATCTCAAGAAAGGATTGATGGATTCCTGCCAAACTTAGGTCATGTATGTTACTTGCAGAGCCGATGAACTGATTAGATTTTGGGGTCACAAGGTCAAAGGTCAAAGGTCACAGGGCTCATAATGTATGCAAAAACAGCTTGTGATCGCGTTATCTCAAGAAAGGATTGATGGATTCCTGCCAACCTTAGGTCATGTATGTTACTTGCAGAGCCGATGAACTGATTAGATTTTGGGGTCACAAGGTCAAAGGTCACAGGGCTCATAATGTATGCAAAAACAGCTTGTGATCGCGTTATCTGAAGAACCGATTGATGGATTCCTGCCAAACTTTAGTCATGTATGTATCTTGCAGAGCCGATGAACTGATTAGATTTTGGGGTCACGAGGTCAAAGGTCACAGGGCTCATTATGTATGCAAAAACAGCTTGTGATCGCGTTATCTGAAGAACCGATTGATGGATTCCTGCCAAACTTTGGTCATGTATGTATCTTGCAAAGCCAATGAACTGATGAGATTTTGGGGCCCTGAGGTCAAAGGTCACAGCGCACATTATGTATGCAAAAACAGCTCGTGATCGCCGAAGCTCAAGAACCGATTGATGGATTCCTGCCAAACTTAGGTCATGTATGTTACTTGCAGAGCTGATGAACTGATTAGATTTTGGGGTCATGAGGTAAAGGTCAAGGTCATGGGGCTCATTATGTATGCAAAAATAGCTTGTGATCGTATTATCATTAGAACAGATTGATGGATTCCTGCCAAACTTAGATCATTTATGTATCTTGCAGAGCCAATGAACTGAGTAGATTCTTGGTTCATAAGATCAAAGGTCATGGGCTCACTATGTATGCAAAAATAGCTTGTGGACGCATTGTCATTAGAACTGACAGATGGATTACTATTTAACTCAGGACATCTTGCAGAGCCAATGAACTGAGTAGATTTTAGGGTCATGAGGTCAAAGATCAAAGGGTCATATATGTATATGAGAAATTGCTTGTAATCACGATATTCTGAGAACATATTAATGGATTACAATTGAACTTGAATTTAAAAATTTCTTCCGTTTCGGTTTGCAAAATTGCTCTATGACGGAGGCATCATTTTCGACTGCGCGCAGTCGAATTCCATCTAGTTTTAAATTATGGTAGGTAGCTATGCCTTAACTGAACTCTCTGATTGAATTTTCCCCTTCTAAAGCCGATTTGAAGACACCATTAATTAAAAAAAATGGCCCAGCGTTGAGTGTTTAGTATTAGCTTATTCAATCTAATATTTCCATCTTTACACATTCTATCTACTATTCTCATCTTTACAAGTAAGTGCACACATCCTATCTACTATTCTCATCTTTGCACGTAAGTTCACACTTTCTCGTCTTTGCAAGTAACTTTAAACAATCATCTACAATTCTCATCTTTGCAAGTAAGTTCACACATTCAATCTACTATTCTCATCTCAGTGCACATGGCTAAGACCACGCCTACTTGTTTCCAATTCATCGTGACCGTCTCATGGACCAGTGATGACCCGGTGGTAGAGTTGCTGCCCAGCAAGCTGTAGATGACAGGTTCAAATCCTGCTTGTTCCAAGATTTTTTCTGACTTGTTTTTAAGTATGTGACCTTCATTTACTTGGTGCAAGCCAAAAATTGCCTTTCAACAGTTGAAACTTCTCTCAGGAAGCCTAATATTCACATCTTTACAAGTAAGTTCACACCTTACATCTACTTTTCATATCTTTGCGAGTAATTTCACTCATACTTCCTACTAATATCATCTTTGCAATGAATTTTATTTGTTTAATATGCTATTCACATCTTTGCAAGTAAGTTCACTCATTTCATCAACTATTCTAATTTCAATGCACATATATGACCATGTCTACTTCATCCTTCGTTACAAATGCAAGACAATTAGTATCATGTTGAATTATTTTCACAATTATAGATGCTTTTTGAAAGAATTGAGGCTATTCCATTAACGTTGTGTGCCTGCTATTTTGTCAGAGACAATTCTGAATTCTTATATTTCTTTTCCATACACTGTAGGTACTTTTCTAGGATCTTTCAAGCTCCTTGGGGTTCCTGTCATACGTACATTCCTCTCAACAGTCGTGCAGGATCATGAACATGGTAAAATCTAAGGTTTTATATGAACCACTTCTTCTGGTAATCAAATGTATATATGGCATTGCACCTGTGTATATTCGTGCATTAGTCCTAGTATATGCACCCAAACACAATCTAAGTCCTAATATAACTAAAAATGCTCTTTCAAATTCCTGTGCAGACCTAATCTCAGAAGAAAAAAATCAAAAGATAGCACCAGAACTCTGGAATAAACTCAGTTGGATCAATTTAAATCTTAAATGAAAACACAATATTTCATTAATGTGTAGTTTAAGTTTGTAGGACACAAATACAGTGATGTTCTAACATGCATACAGACCATTGTGTTATCATGCGTTTATTATTAAAGCAATCTACTAAAGTACTATTTTCTATTATTTAAGAAAATAATATTGTTGTGAACAAAACAGTAGAATTGAGTTAAGGTTGTCTCATGATAAAAGTCATACAAATTGATGTTATTTGTTTTGGTCCGTTTTTCTACCCCTGATTTTATTCTTTTTAGGGGCATTGTTTGCTTCGCTTGGTGTATTGGATGGTCTGTGTTCGTTTCTTGCCTCACCCATTGTGAATGGAGTATACTACAGTACTATCGATGTATTATCAACTGCAGTCTTCTTTGTCATGTCTGCTTTATTATTCATCCCTTTTATCATTACAGGGTAAGTTTTCTTCTTCCTTTAAGACTTACTTCTTCTACTCCTACTACTACCACCACCATCACCACTACTACTATAAGGCATACTACTGCTACTACTACTACAGAGATCCCAATCCTCCCTGAACATTTTTAAATATTTTTATTTGTCACTCCACACAAATTGTAAAGCCTCCCTGATTTTTTGAAACATTATTTGTATTATGCTGTATGCAATGGATAGAAATTACCTCCCTGAGGAGCAGAATGTAAAGGTTGGCATACTTCATACTACCACTTATACCGACATAACACTAACACTGATACCATACTAATATTACACTAATACTGATACCAATACTAATATTACACTAATACTGATACCATACTAATATTACACTAATACTGATACTATACCAATAATACACTAAGGGCGCGTTCATGCTTGATTTTGAAGGTAGAATGAGCGATCTGAAACGCTCATCGTAAACGCTCATCGTGATCGCAGTTCCACGGTGTAGCTGTTCATGCTTACTTCTCTGGCTCATCCAGGCAATTCTCCTTGTGTGGCCTTGTGTGACCTTCACTGTGCATGCTACGTAGACCCACTAGAGGTCAGTGCGTTGACCCCATTTAAACGCGTTTACGATTGTAAACGCATCTTTTTGTGAGTTTACGATCGGCATTCGTGATCGCCGTTTTTCGGTGATTCTACAAAAGTGAGCATGAACGCAAGCGTGTTTTAAACTAAACACGTAACAGATGCCTGATTCTGGCCGTCAAAATCAAGCATGAACGCGCCCTAATACTGATACCATACCAATATTACACTAATACTGATATCATACCAATATTACACTTATACTGATACCAATACCAATATTACACTAATGCTGATACCAATACTACTATTACACTAATACTGATACCAATACTAATATTACACTTATACTGATACCAATACTAATATTACACTAATGCTGATACCAATGCTAATATTACACTAATACAATTTGTACGAAGTCTTTAGCTTCTGTGATATTGGAGACAGGTAGGGCGAAAGAAAGGCCTCAATATTGACCTTGATGGGATGGTAGTGACTATGCCTGCGATGTTTGAAAGAAATTGGGATAGGGGAAAGAACCTAGAAAGGGCTCGCAAGCACTGCGTGCAAAAACAAATGGGATTAGTTGCATGTTCGTCATTGCAATCAAGATCGTTCTAGGGGTCAAAAGCGTGAACCCGATTTGCCCCATAGACAATGCGTGTAATGCATGGGCGGAAAACGTACAGGATCTGTATTATGACCGGAGTTAAATTGTTTCTTCTCTCTCTCTTTATGTCTCTTTATTGGCCGTATATGGTATCATTGGAAAGAGAATTTCAGGGTTGTTATTATAAACTACTCTCTTTTTTTCTATGATAATCCTATCGAAACATGTGATGTAAAATAGATTTAAAGGACAAAATGGCGTCTTAAATGGCCCCCTTGACTACTTTAAAAAATCCGGCCACGAGGTGCCCTGCGTATTGCATCTCGGAATGTCATTGCAAATTTTCAAGGAAAAACAAGGATGTTTAGGGGGCGAAAAGTAGTCTGAAAAAATGACGTCATGGCCGATAAGTGTTATAATCGGGCGGAATTCGTATAGTGACCCTTGTTCAAATGCGATTAACTCACAATTTTCTGTGTAAACATATACCATACTTGGTATCATTCGAAAGGGCACTTCATTGCGGTCAGTTTGACACCATTGTCATCTGCACGTAATGTACTGCACGCATTTAAGGCGCTATTACGTAATGCATAGCAAATTCATCATTTTTGGCGATAACTTTGCGCTGACGTTATTAAAATTTACCAAACTTGGCAGACAGTTGTCACGTATGTGGATACATGTGTCTGCCAAGTTTCAACGACGTAGGTATAAAGATCGCTATTTTAGAGCAAGTTGAAGTTATTTCGGAATTTTCTTGAAAATGGCGAATTTGGAGGGCAATTTTCTCAAATTTGGTCAGTGATAGGGTATATAATTTTGTATATGGCTGGAAAGGGCATATCTTCAAGTATCTAAATCCAAAAAAGGGTACGGGTTTGCCAAGCCATTATGGAGATACGGCCACAGAGAGAAAGCCAATTCCCAGAACTTTAGAGGGCGCTATTTATGTTGTGCAAAGCAATACACCAGTTTACAGTTGTATCAGTGCGCATGCGCAGACAGTTGACCTCGGGTCATTGGCCCCAAAATTGGGGCCAATAACCTCTGACCTCTGGTATTTATGCGTAAATTAAAATTGCGCCCATGCAAATGATGATGTGCGCGCACAACGCAGCGCGCAGGCAGTGATGTCATCATTATTTGCATGGGCGCAATCTTAATTTACGCATAAATACATGACTCCTAGGTCATTAGCTTTGTTTAAAATGGCGCACACAACTGTAAACTGGTGTATTGGAGCGTGAAATTTGGCATGGCTATTTGCAATTATGAGATAAAGATACTGTAAGATTTAAATACAAAACGGAATTTATATGAGAAAGTTATGGCAGTTTTAGATTATTTAGGGGTCCATTTTTCAAGAACTTGAGAGATTTTTGACAGAGTCGGTTTTAGATTTGAATTTTGACTATGAAGATGGCATTTTGAAGGTCAGGTTATACGTCGCAGATGAAAGAACATCTCTCAGACTATCTAGAGGAATTTGTTAGAAGTTTGTAGGATCTAGGATAGTGGAGATAGGAAGGAAGACAGAAAGGCCTTAAAATGGACCAGAAACGGACAAAATGGCGCCTGGACGGTCATGCATGAGTGATTTCGAAAATCGAAAAAGTAGGTGACCTTGATGAGATGCTAGAGACAATGCCTACGAAATTTGAAAGGAAAAGGACTTGAGGAAAGTACCTAACTAGGAATCACAAGCACTACGTGCAAAACGAATGTGATTTTTGGACGATAAGGAAAACAAGAATATTAATGGGGCAGAATGTGAACGAAAACAAGGCAATGACGAAGGTCGTCATTGCAATTACACTTATACTGATACCAATACTAATATTACACTAATACTGATACCAATACCAATACTAGAAATGCAATCGTGTCACAACGATGTGCGTGCAATGACGCCATGTTTCTACATGTCAAACGAAAGAGCTTCTCTCGGACTATCCAGAGAAATTTGCACGAAGTCTGTAGCTTCTGTGATATTGGAGATAGGTGGGCGAAAGAAAGGCGTCAACAGTGACCTTGATGGTACTATGCCTACGAAGTTTGAAAGAAATTGGGATAGGGGAAAGAACCTAGAAAGGGCTCGCAAGCACTGCGTGCAAAAACCAAGGGGGTTTGGTGCATGTTCGTCATTACAATAAACATCGTTCTGGGGGCCAAAAGCGTGAACCCGATATGCCCCATAGACAATTAATGCGTGTAATGAATGGGCGGAAAACGTACAGGATCTGTATTATGACCGGAGTTAAATTGTTTTTTCTCTCTCTCTTTACGTTTCTTTATGGGCCGTATTTGGTATCGTTAGAAAGAGAATTTCATGGTTATTGTAAACTACTCTCTTTTTTTCTATGATAATCCTATCGAAACACGTGATGTAAAATAGATTTATTGGACAAAATGGCGTCTTAAATGGCCCCCTTGACCAATTTCAAAAATCCAGCCAAGAGGTGCCCTGCGTATTGAAACTCGGCATGTCACTGCAAATTTTCAAGAAAAAACAAGGATGTTTAAGGGGCGAAAAGCAGTCTGAAAAAATGACGTCATAGCCGATACGTGTTAGATTCGGGCGGAAACTCGGCGGAATTTGTATAGTGACCTTTGTTCAAATGCGATTTACTCACAATTTTCTGTGTGAAAATATACTATACTTGGTATCATGCAAAATGGCACTTCATTGCGGTCAGTTTGACACCATTGTTATCTCCGCGCAATGTATTGCACGCATTAAACGCGCTATTACGTAATGCATAGTAAATTCATCATTTTTGGCGATAACTTTGCGACGAGGGCATTACAATTTATTTAACTTGGCAGACAGTTGTCACGTATATGGATACATATGTGTGCCAAGTTTCATTAATGTAGGTATAAAGATCGCCGATTTAGAGCAAGTTGAAGTTATTTCTCAATTTTCTTGAAAATGGCGAATTTGGAGGGCATTTTTCGCAAACTCGGTCAGTGTTAGGGTATATAATTTTGTATATGGCTGGAAAGGGCATATCTTCAAGTATCTAAATCCAAAAAAGGGTACGGGTTTGCCAAGCCATTATGGAGATACGGCCACAGAAAGAAAGCCAATTCCCAGAACTTTAGAGGGCGCTATTTATGTTTTGCATAGCCATTGGAGTATGGAATTTGGCATGGCTATGTGCAATTATGAGATAAGGATACTGTGAGATTTAAACACAAAACGGAATTTATATGAGAAAGTTATGGCAGTTTTAGATTTTTAGGGGTCCATTTTTCAAGAATTTGAGAGCTTTTTGACGGAGTCGGTTTCAGATTTGAATTTTGAGTACGAAGATGGCATTTTGAAGGTCAAGTCATACGTCGTAGATGAAAGAACATCTCTCAGACTATCTAGAGGAATTTGTTAGAAATTTGTAAGAATCTAGGATAGTGGAGATACGAAGGAAGAAAGAAAGGCCTTAAAATGGACCAGAAACGGACAAAATGGCGCCTGGACGGTTATGCATGAGTGATTTCGAGAATCGAAGAATGTAGTGACCTTGATGAGATGTTAGAGACTATGCCTATGAAATTTGAAAGGAAACGGACATGAGGAAAGGGCATAATTAGTGATGACAAGCACTATGTGCAAAACGAATGGGATTTTCGGACGATAAGGAGAATATTAATGGGGCAGAATGTGAACGAAAACAAGGCAATGACGAAGGTCGTCATTGCAATTACACTAATGCTGATACCAATACTACTATTACACTAATACTGATACCAATACTAATATTACACTTATACTGATACCAATACTAATATTACACTAATGCTGATACCAATACTAACATTACACTAATGCTGATACCAATACTAATATTACACTAATACTGATACCAATACTAATATTACACTAATGCTGATACCAATACTAATATTACACTTATACTGATACCAATGCTAATATTACACTAATACTGATACCAATACCAATATTACACTAATGCTGATACCAATACTACTAGTACACTAATACTGATACCAATACTAATATTACACTTATACTGATACCAATACTAATATTACACTGATGCTGATACCAATGCTAATATTACACTAATACTGATACCAATACCAATATTACACTTATACTAATACCAATACCAATATTACACTAATGCTGATACCAATACTAATATTACACTTATACTGATACCAATACAAATATTACACTAATACTGATACCAATACTAATATTACACTAATGCTGATACCAATGCTAATATTACACTAATACTGATACCAATACCAATATTACACTTATACTGATACCAATACTAATATTACACTAATGCTCATACCAATGCTAATATTACACTAATACTGATACCAATACCAATATTACACTTATACTGATACCAATACCAATATTACACTTATACTGATACCAATACTAATATTACACTAATGCTGATACCAATACCAATATTACACTTATACTGATACCAATACTAATATTACACTAATACTGATACCAATACTAATATTACACTTATACTGATACCAATACTAATATTACACTAATGCTGATACCAATACTAATATTACACTAATGCTGATACCAATACTAATATTACACTAATGCTGAAACCAATACTAATATTACACTAATACTGATACCATACCAATATTACACTAATGCTGATACCAATACTGATATTATACTGATACCAATATCACACTTATACTGATACCAATACTACTATTACACTAATACTGATACCAATACCAATATTACACTAATACTGATACCATACCAATATAACACTAATACTGATACCAATACCAATATTACACTAATACTGATACCAATACTAATATTACACTTATACTGATACCAATGCTAATATTACACTAATACTGATACCAATACCGATATTACACTAATGCTGATACCAATACTAATATTACACTAATACTGATACCAATACCAATATTACACTAATACTGATACCATACCAATATTACACTAATACTGATACCAATACTAATATTACACTTATACTGATACCAATGCTAATATTACACTAATACTGATACCAATACCAATATTACACTAATACTGATACCATACCAATATTGCACTAATGCTGATACCAATACTGATATTATACTGATACCAATATCACACTTATACTGATACCAATACTACTATTACACTAATACTGATACCAATACTAATATTACACTAATACTGATACCAATACTGATATTATACTGATACCAATACCAATATTACACTAATACCGATACCATACCAATATCACACTATTACTGATACCAATACCAATATTACACTTATACTGATACCAATACCAATATCACACTAATACTGATACCAATACAGATATTACACTTATAGTGATACCAATACCAATATTACACTAATACTGATACCAATGCTGATATTATACTTTTTTTTGTTTGTTTGTTTTTATTTCTGCATTTTTTAAAATGAAACATAATCATATACATAAAGTAACAAATATTTCTTCATTTTACATAATTATACATTTTTAAGTACATTGAATAAGATACATACAAACACAAATATAATTTCAATGAAGAAAACATAAATTACAGAAAAAGCAGGAGACTGCCATCATGAGCAGTATAAGCTTGAAATCGATGGCGGCCTCGAGAGAATAGCGGCAAACTCTTAAATTATATAATTGTACACGCGAAATTGATCAAGTGGGTGCAGTGAAAGTGCATGTGCAAGTGCGAATGGGGTTCTGGTACGTAATGTTTATAATACAATACTAGTTTATTTTAAGAATTAATAAATTAAAAATATATTCGAATTAAGAGACAAAGTTTAATGAGAAACGATTTTGTAAGAGGATAAAATGTGACGTTTTAGTGTCGCTTTAAAAGAATAAAGGGTCGAGCTTGATTTAATTATTTTAGATAAATTGTTCCATAAATACTGATACCAATACCAATATCACACTAATACTGATACCAATACAGATATTACACTAATACTGATACCATACCAATATTACACTAATACTGATACCAATAGTGATATTATACTGATACCAATACCAATATTACACTAATACTGATACCAATGCTAATATTACACTAATACTGATACCAATACCAATATTACACTAATACTGATACCAATACCAATATTTCACTAATACTGATACTAATGCTAATATTACACTAATACTGATACCAATACAGATATTACACTGATACCAACACCAATTTTACACTAATACTGATACCAATACAGATATTACACTAATACTGATATTATACTGATACCAATACCGATATTACACTAATACTGATACCAATACCGATATTACACTAATACTGATACCAATACAGATATAACACTAATACTGATACCCAGGCGCGGATCTACGGGGGGGGGGGGGGGGTTTAGGGGGTTTAAACCCCCCCCCCCCTTGGGCCGCCGCCGCCGCCAAAAAACAAACAAAAAAACGCACACTGGAGATAAATCGCCTTGCCGCTACGCAGCTCGTGGATGATGCTTTGCATCGTCATTGGGTGAAACCCCCCCCCCCCCCCCCTTAGCAAAAAACTAGATCCGCCCCTGATACCAATACCAATATTACACTAATGCTGATACTAATGCTAATATTACACTAATGCTGATACCAATGCCAATATTACACTAATACTGATACTAATACCAATATTACAGTAATACTGATACCATACTTATATTACACTAATACTGATACCATATACTAATATTACACTAATACTGATACCAATGCCAATATTACACTAACACTGATACTAATACCAATATTACACTAATACTGATACCAATCCTAATATTACACTAATACTGATACCAATACCAATACTACATCCCTCACTTACTATTTTGGAGGTCGCGACAGAGCTAGAAAGTTTTACTTTTTACACTTAAAAATTTGAATTAAAGAGCATTTCTTATCATCACACAAGCATATCAAAGACCCTCCTTTCTCTCTTTTGGTATGGGATGGGTAGCGTCTACTATTACCATGGTATTAGTGTCAGGCCCCCATGGGCTTATCCATATCCATGAGGTGTAGTTTTAAAGGCCCCACTGTCCTACTTGTAGCTACTTGCTCCCTCTATATAGAAAACTTCCCCAATCGGTGCCTGTTGGTCCCCCATGATCCTCTTTTTCTTATGTTAGTTGAGAGCTGAGTTAATGAGATAGCCACCTGTCAGTGACCTCGCTGCGTGGTCTAATCCCTTCTGGCCCAGTAGTATTGACGGTCTTTAATAGAGCCTGAATGTTTGTTTGTGTGGTGGTTTTGTTTTTCCCATCATAACCTTAATTCAAAATATCTCACCATCTCTCTGATACTCACCAAGCGGATCGGTTTTCCTTTTACTTTTTCAATATTTGTATTTATCTTGAAAAGGGATACCGGTACAGGGATTTGTTCTAATACAGGGTGTCATCTGTACACCTACTATTCATTCTAATTTATTGGTCCAAATGGAAATTTGTTGCTTTTACATGCTTTATTCACATACAAAAAATAAAAATAAATGTACATGTGACATGGTACATTACCAACAAAAAGAGTTTAGTGAGAATAAACATATATCACTTGAACATTCACATTATGTTTACATTATATTCAATGTTTGTTCATATATCCAGAGTAATTACAAACACAAGATTACATTATCATTATTAATATTATTATTATTCATTACAATTTAGTTTCATTAGTATACAAATAATACACAGCAGTGAGGGCATTAGTAAGAATTACCCACACAAGGTACGTTTGGACTGTTTGAAGGTACCGAGTGTGGGTAATTACACTAATGCCCGAACAAAATGACGTGTATTATTTGTTTTATAATAATATGTTTTATTTTTTTAATAAAATGATGTTTTATATAACATGATTTTGATAATGACCGGTCATTACCATTGGATAATGACCGGTCATTATCCAAATTACTTGTTAGGCAAAAAAAATGCCTGGTCACGTGTACGCTTTCAACCAATCTTTTGATTAGGATCCACGTCATCATCTTATAAAATATACTAAGTTTATCTCTCTCCCTCTCTCTATTTCCTTGTACACAGTGCCCTACAATGCAGGGGATTGGGAAGAGAAAATAGAAATCGCCCTTTATCAATCAATGCAGACATTAATGATGAAACAGGGCTTCTACTACCACCAGATGAAGATCAGTAGATGAGCCGTCTATCAATCAATACAGACATTAATGATGAAACAGGGCTTCTTCTACCACCAGATGAAGATCAGTAGATGAGCCGTCTATCAATCAATACAGACATTAATGATGAAACAGGGCTTCTTCTACCACCAGATGAAGATCAGTAGATGAGCC
Organism: Strongylocentrotus droebachiensis; assembly: GCA_035222895.1. Lineage (NCBI taxonomy): Eukaryota > Metazoa > Echinodermata > Echinoidea > Camarodonta > Strongylocentrotidae > Strongylocentrotus > Strongylocentrotus droebachiensis. The sequence goes on from JAVYIG010005035.1 coordinate 32,166, forward strand.
GTCTATCAATCAATACAGACATTAATGATGAAACGGGGCTTCTTCTACCACCAGATGAAGATCAGTAGATGAGCCGTCTATCAATCAATACAGACATTAATGATGAAACAGGGCTTCTACTACCACCAGATGAAGATCAGTAGATGAGCCGTCTATCAATCAATACAGACATTTATGATGAAACAGGGCTTCTTCTACCACCAGAGGAAGATCAGTAGACGAGCCGTCTATCAATCAATACAGACATTAATGAGGAAACGGGGCTTCAACTACCACCAGAGGATGATCAGTAGATGAGCCGTCTATCAATCAATGCAGACATTTATGATGAAATAGGGCTTCTGCTACCACCAGAGGATGATCAGTAGATGAGCCGTCTATCAATCAATACAGACATTAATGATGAAACGGGGCTTCTTCTACCACCAGAGGAAGATCAGTAGATGAGCCGTCTATCAATCAATACAGACATTAATGATGAAATGGGGCTTCTACTACCACCAGAGGATGATCAGTAGATGAGCCGTCTATCAATCAATGCAGACGTTAATGATGAAACGGGGCTTCTACTACCAGAGAATGATCAGTAGATGAAGCATTTATTCCCTCTGCATTTTTCAAATTTGAAATGATTTGTCAATTATGTATATTTTTGCATTTAATGGATTTTTTCTATGATATGATAATGTTTTGTTAATTTTTTTACCTAATATATAGTTATTAGTTTGTATATTACTTATTTTATTGAAAAATGCAGAAATAAAATAAAACAACCAAAAACGGCAAAACTTAAACCTCATACCAACTTCCTTTGTAAAATCTCTCTCTCTCCATCTCTCTCTCTCTCTCTCTCTATGTCTCTCTCTCTCTCTCTCTGTCTGGTTATCTCTGTCTGTCTCTGTCTCTTCCTTTTCTTCTCTCTCTAGGTGGAGAGTGACAAAATGTAGAATGAATGGATGTGGGTTTTGTTGTTGGTTCATGCTAATAAATTCTGATGAAAAGGGTCTGCTGTCCAGGTGTCATTGCACCAGGTTACATAGCACTTATTATAATATACTATTCGCTGCACATCCAATATATTATTAACTTCTCTCTCTCTCTCTGGCTGTATATATATATATATATATCTATCTATTTTTTAATATCTCTCTCTCTCTCTCTCTCTCTCTCTCTCTTTCTATCTATCTGTCTTTCTCTGTATACATCAATAATCGTCCCTCTCCCTCTTAGGTTTCTACGTATATGTCTATTAACCACATGGCAGTCTTTTTTACATAGGTATGAAAATGTCTTTAGTGTATTTCGATCTTCATTATGTTTATGTTCAGGCGCGGATCCAGGGGGGGGCGAGCGGGCCTTGACCCCCCACACCAATGTGTGTCCTGCCAGTGTCACAAATAGGGTATCAAAATATGCTCATCTGACCGTAATTAAATGCCTATACCTCCTGAGCTTCTGGGGGCTCCACCCCTTGACCCCCGCCGGGTCTTTGCCCCTAGACCCCACGCCAATTTACGCTACGCTCTACCTGATCATAAATACCCCCCTCCAAAAAAAAAAAAAAAAAAAAAAAAAGCTACTTAGAGAAACGTTCAGCGGGGCCTGCATGTAAGAGTGGGATTTTTTGTTCCCCCCCCCCCCCCCCTCCAAAAAAAAAATAACGTTTTTGCTAATTTCGCCACTGCCGGTGTCACCATTACGTACCAATATATGGCTCGCATAATTTCAAATTTGCCCCCCCCCCCCCCTAAGAAATCCTGGATCCGCGCCTGTTTACGTTTAATGATATTTTTCAATCATTGTCAAACTTTCTCATTCGAATGAGAAAACATTAAACTGGCCAAAGCCTTAAAGACCACGCATGAGTGTGGTATGAAGCGGGTAAAATGAGAATAGAAAATAGAAAGTTTGCTTACAGTTTTTGTATCGTGGACGAAACCACTACAAAATTCATTATGAAGTATACATTTCATCTCGTGAGAGCACGTACTGAGAGGATGTTCTAAGTTCTAAGTGTTGTATGTGTTTGATTTCATGACAAACATATGAGTAGAGGCGGCCCTCCGGGGGGGGGGGGGGGCAGAGGGGGCACAGTGCCCTCCCTCCACACTTTTTCAAGCGCCCGAAAAGTGCCCCTTTTTACATAGGAAAATTGCCCCTTTAACTTTGTTAGAAGTGCCCCTTTTTACATAAAAATAGTGCCCCTTTTACTTTGACAAGTGCCCCTTTTAACTTTCAAAAGTGCCTCTTTCCCATTTCACCTCTGATAAGTGCCCTTTTTTTTTTCACACCTTTCTTATAAGTGCCCCGTTTCCTAATGAATAGTACCCCCATTAAAGAAGAGCCCCTTCCTCTTCTCATAAATGCCCGTTTTCATCTCTGGTAAATGACCCTTTTCAGGTACGAGAAGTTACTCCTTTTCACTTCAGATAAGTGCCCCCTTCACCTCCGATAAATGCCCCTTTAAAATCTGATCGGTGCCTATTTTCTTTCAACAAACGCACAATTTCCTTTATTATAAGTGCCCCTTTTCATTCACATAAGTGCCCCTTTTCATATCTGGTAGTTGCCCAATTTCAGGTGCGATAAGTGCCTCTTTTCACCTCTGATAATTTCCCTTTAAACAATGATAAATGCCCCTTTTCCTTTAAATACGGGACCTATCTCCTTTTCATAAATGCCCTTTTCACCTCTTATAAATGCCCCTATCAAAATTTGGTGGGGCCCCTTTTCCGTCGACAAATGCCCATTTCCTTTTCTCATGACCCTAGTGAGTGCCACTTTTTGAAGGTGAAAGAAGTGCCCCATTTTCACCACTGATAATTACTCTTTGTACTTTGACACTGGATCCTTTTCTTTTCTGATAAGTTTCCCCTTTTCCTCTCATCATTAAACGCGCCCCTTATTTCACGCGACTAAGAGCAATTTCCCCAAAAGCTCACTCGCTACACTCGCACGCATTTTAGATAATATACTTGTGTTACTTATCAAAGGTCTGTTCAGGCTTCCGTTATTAGAATGTGCTAATAACCCCATCAGGGTTGGGTTTTTTCCTCTTTAAAAGATGTAATTTATCGCACTGCGACCTCACAAATCTTAAACTTTTTCCTCGTTCGCTTCGCTCGCTCGCAAATAATTTTCAGACCATCACACCCAGCTGTAAAGTATGATGCTTAAGCTATATCTTGTATGGAGTTTAAAAGTGAAACATATATTAATATCATCCCTGATAATGTAATCACAATGTAGAGGTATACCAATGTCTAAACAAATTGTATATTTTCGCTTTGAGATTTCCCTTTGTAGGTGCCCTTTTTTTCTCTCCAGAAAGTGCCCTTTTTTCTTGGTGCCCCCCCCCCCTACTTTGGAAGTCGCTCGGCCGCCCCTGCGTATGAGAGAATGTATTGTGAGGTTGTCCTAAGTGTTTTATTTCATTCAATGTACGTATGAATGAATGTATTGTGAGGTTCCAAAGTTTGTTATGGGTTTTATCTTGTGATTTACGTATGAGAGAATGTATTTATGAGGTTGCCCCAAGTGTTTTTATGGATGTACGTATAACAATATATTGTGAGGATGACCGAAGTGTCTTATGTGTTTTCTCTCACGAGAGAATGTATTATGAGCGAGGGCGGCGATGACGGGGGACACGTCCCCCCCCCCCCCCCCTACCTCCTCGATTTGTTTAGGGGGATTGTCCCCCTCCCCCGGAAAATTTGGGAAAATGCACACAAAAAAATGTATAGCAAATACTGACTAAAGACTGCAACACAACTTTAGGCTCTGGCGGACCCAAGAGTGCAGCGTTTAAACAAATAATGATATCCCTCAAAATGTACGAGTAAATAGTGGGAAATAGAAATCTCATCTATGCCTAAGCTCCCTACTTGATTAAAATTTACCAACCCTTAGCAGAGATGCCAACTGTTCCGCCGGTTTTTGCCTTATGTGTTCCGCGTTGTTTGCTATGAATACGGCAGTACGTTTTTTGTATGTTTTGTTACGTTTTTAAAAAAAAATCATGGGCTTTGTGTCGTAAGTGTATTATGCACCTATGTCTTCAAACGATGCACGCAAGACGGTGATGGGGGTCCCAAACTGCGCACATTGCGAACAACCCACGTGTACTGTATGCACGTCGCGCTCCGATCCGGGTACGTATACGTAGTACTGCCGTTTTTTTAAGCTGCTCGATTGGGTGAGATTTTTTTCAAAAATACTGTTTTTTGCTCTTAAGAATACTTTGTTGTTGTTGATGAACGTTAATTGGCTTCTCTGCCTTAGGACTGCACACTTATTACGGGCAGAGTAAAAGAGAAGTGTGAAAAAGAATATTTTATTGCTATATAGTTATGCTAAGGAATGCAATTTTTTAATACAACAAAACATCAAAAACCTGTGAGGGAACAGTCACCTTCGTCACCTTCGCCCCTCTCGTTCACAATACTCCCTAGCTCGACCCTCGCATTTCGCCCCCCCCCCCCCCTCCTTGTCAAAAGAAATGGCCGCCCCTGATTATGAGGTTTCCCAACTGATCCCAAGTGTTTCGTGTGTGTTCTCTCAAGATGTACGTATATGACAGAGTGTATGTATTGCAAAGTTGTGCCAAGAGTCAAGGAGTAGGAAGACCAATCCTGCGGCTATACCCCCTCCTCTCCATCCCCACATACACACCACACACGAATTAAGTGACTCAGTAATTAACATTGTTGAAGGTTGATGAAAAAAATGCGTAATTTTTGTATGAAATGTTACTCACTATATTCCTTATACTTTATTAACCCTCTAACATGCACAAAATCCTTTAAGAAGTTCTCAAGCCTCAAAGATATTTATGGTTTTCTTTGAAGGCGTCACTGTTGTGCAACACCCTCTAACAGTCAATTCTCCCAACCATTTTTGAATTTTCCCAACCGTTTTTCCATGAAAATAAGACAAAAGTCGGGCTTTTAAACATCTTTCAACACTTGAATGTCTGGCATGGTATATAGAACCAATGCATTGCTTTGTGCCGATTGACATTCACCTAAAATGTAACTAAATTGTAGTTGGGAGAATTCAGGAATCGATCAGATAAGTTTTCCCGAATTTTTATCATTAATAATGGTCTGTTTTCACTCAAACTTTCAGATTATCTTTAATTGTACAACTAGCATTGAAGTAACTATCTTAGCACCATTTTCTCTCATCTGAATTAGGTTACCCCAGGCATACCAACTAGGCCATTGCTAACGACTCTACGCCCATTTCCAAAACGACTGATTTTAGGCCATCTAGATTTTAAACATAAATAGTTCGGTCTGTAGTACAACTAGAATGATAATATTGACAACGCTAATGAGAATATTTACATCATTTGAGAAATAGCATGGATGAGGAAAAATAGCTATGAAATCAGAGTTCAACTTATCGCCAGTTACCTATTTACAGCAGGGTGAAGAGGAGGAACCCCGAACCCTTGGAGTGAGGCATTGAGAGTCTGAACGAACCACTCTACCACAATACCTAGCTCTTCTAATACAGTGATCGACACCAACCGAGAAAGGTCTTTATGACAACACACTCGAACTTTTATTACAAAATACATGTACACAAACAGGCACTCGCAATATATCAGAAACAAATTTATTACCTTTGCTATTATTAAATCTATTATACAATGTTCAGTGCATTATGAATAACAGTTAAGTGTCGTGCATTGAATGAACGCTATACGTATATACAGGGCAATATCATATACCAATAATAGTTGTATAATGGTAATCTGTAATGAATAAGAGAATGGTATTCTGATTTTGTCGGTAAATATGACCCCCTTCTAAGCTAGTGCTAATTTAATAGGCCTTATTAATACGCCATATCATGTTCAATTGTTTATAGAATGATCTCAAAACGATTGGTCACTGGGCAAGTTGTGTCCAACTCATTGTACAGCGCTTTTCATTAGTTACTCGTAATGCGGTATAAAAATTGTTTAATCGTCATTACTATTATTAATCTTATTTCATTATTATTGTTAATTTTAATGTCGTTATTATTGTTAGTATTACTATCATTGCTATCATGATTATTCTTATTACTGGTGTTAAGGGAAAAGTGTTAAAGGTAATACAAAGTTACAAAATTGGGTGGATCATAGTGAATCTTTACAATTTTGATATATTTGGATGCCCCTGTGGATGTATTATAAGCACTAAAAGAATTAACCTCTAAAACACTTCTGTTTTCGAGAAAAATTGAATATAAAATTTACCGGTGCTCCCGGTAAATTTTGACGAATTTCAAATAGCGCCTATGGCCGTGCAATGGTAGCTGCGACCATGAAAATCTCAGAATATGTAGCTGGATATATAATTTCCAAACGGTAATAGCTAATCGATCGATTTTAGTCAAGAAACATTGTTTCATAGCTAAATTGATATCTTGACCTTGAGAGGGAGCTATACAACATAAAGAGTTTATTATTTATAATTTCATAAATTTAGACTCGATTTCAACCGGGACAACGATCAATGAATATTGTAGGAACGCATATGCTTCCAATATGTTAATTTGAACCAAATTCATGACCCCATACCAAAACTTTGTAATACCTTTAATAAGGGTAATATAGATTTGGAGGGGGTAGTGAACTAGAGTGTTAGAAGAAGACATATAACTATTATAGTCACCCAGCTTTTAAAAGGTGAGATTTGTAGGAAGAGAGACATGATGAAAAGGAAGACCTGGATGGAGAAGGGTTGATCGAGGTGAAAGTTTGTTGATGGGAGCATATTTAATGAATTCAGATTAAAGGAAGTTATGTGTTTTATCGGAAGAAGTTTTGGAGCGAGAGTATGTTTAAAGAACAATTTTTTTGGAAGGAGAGATAATGTTTTAAAGAAAAGTCCAAAACATATAGTAATAGATGAAGGGGATAGAAAAGTGACAAGAGCATTGGGGCTGGGTTTGAATGCAAGGATAATCCAAGGATTAGTGGTGTATAAAAAGGGATGTAAACCTGATTTGGGAGAGAGTAGCGGACGAAGATAGAGCGTAGAGGATAGGAGAGCAAAATAGAGTATTCCGAGAATTTCATTCACCTGTTACGAATAATTGTATGTCAATAGTCAGAATTCTTATTGCAATTTGTGTCCTACCTGGCAATAACTAATGTATGCAGTTCGCATTCTGACTAATGAAGTTCAAATTATTCGTAAAAAGATTAATGAATTAATTCGTATCGAGGCCTTTCACAAAGGCGTATGCATTACGTTTGGTTACATTATGATAATTGTCTATATTGAACCATCTTAACAAGGATAACTAGATAATTATCAAATTTGAAAAACCACATAAACTACTACTCGATCAGTCAGCAATCCTATCAATCTTGCACCCATTACCAAAGCTTGCAAAATACTATTTTAAAGGGACAGTTGAGTTCTTGTTTAAGACCGCAAATGTCTTCAAAGTGCATGCGTATTGCTCTTATTCTTATGACATTTCTAGTGCCCTTTTAGAATCTAAAATTGCTATGAAGGTAATTTTAGACCCCAAAATATGTGAATTCAGATAGAAAACGATCATACCAATTCAGATCCACTTTAAAAAAAAGTCAACCGTTAATAAATGAATGAATTGATAATAACAATACAAGCGCCGTCTGTTTGTGCGTATGATAGCCAACACGAAAAAGCCTACAAAAAGCCAATATTGGCATTGGCATGGAATAAAACGTATAATGCGCTATCTCGTTTTTCAACGGCTGGTTCACAAAATATATTAGAAATGGTTATATTTATGGATATTTCAGCCGTCTCTGTATCGATTTTGATGAAACAAAGATGTTTTTGTCATTTAAATTGGATATTCTTTTAAATTTGACACTCAGAAGACATTTTGTTTACGTTGAGAAAAATACCTACACAGGTGTATCATGTACCTTAGGTGTATTAATGAATTCTTTACTCCGAAGAACTTACTCCGAAGAACAAGATACATTAATCTTGATCTAAGGAGACACGAACGAACGAAATGAATAATGATAATGTATTCATCATTCGTATCGTCGGAATTCTACAACTTATTGGCCGTATGCTTAAACGGTAGCAATGCGCCATTTTCGTAATGTATTCAAATTAAATGCACCAATCTTTAAGTGCCTCGTTACAACTTATTTCATTCACCTGTTACGAATAATTATTGTATTTCAATAGTCAGAGTACGAATTGCATACATTACGTGTTTTACAGGTATAATAAGTCTTAATGATTTTCCTACCGAGCAACAATAATTATTTCATTAACGATTATATATTTAAACACACCACATAATAATATTATTATCATAAGGACTTGTTGATAACGCACTTTTGTTATACAAGTCTCGCTAGTAAACATAAACAAGATGAAAGAGAAATATACAAAAGTATTAACCATTATATTTTTGTACCACTTTACAACTACTTGTGACCTCCTTCCACCCATTACCTTCCTTTTAGAAGATTAACATGCATATAATTATAATAATACAGAACCGTAAGAAGCTCTTGAAAAGAAAAGGTACGACGATCGCGAATACTTTTGCAAAATCATCTCGGGGCAGTTTCAATACCATTGTGTACTTGCCATAGAGTACCGAAGTTAGATACCTTTTCTCCATCCACAGGTGAATTGTGAGCATGATCGACGGAACCTCTCCTCTAACACGCATAAAGGAGACACAATCATCTACAATTCAGCCCAAACAACAAAATAATGATAACCATTTAGAAAAGGGCCAGTCTTCCCCGTGTCCTTCTGAAGGGCCTGCATTTTACCCATCTAGAATAAACTGTAGAAGTATCCCGAACTACTACCACCAGCAATTGCTCCCCAAGACAATACCTCGGGACAACTATCCTGTGGATAACTATCCCTGGGACAAATTCCCCCTTAAGATTAGCACTGACTGATGGTTTATTGGGGTATTCTGCATGAAGGCGTTAGGAGTCCAGAGGCAGTTGGTCGGGGGGGGGGGGGGGTGGTAACCTTCCTAGATGATAGTTGTCCTTGCATCAGTTATCCAGAGAATAGATATCTGTTGTCCATAATACCTGGTAGTAGTTGTCCAGGGGATAGACGTCTGTTGTGCGCATAAATATAGGATGACCACCCGGACTATTAACCAAAAGATAGAAAGGACTCATCTCGTCTTAACTCACAAATAGAAGTATGGGTTAGGACGTCGCCCTGCCGCCCTCTCTGTTTCTCATCTCGTCTTAACTCACAAATAGAAGTATGGGTTAGGACGTCGCCCTGCCGCCCTCTCTGTTTCTCATCTCGTCTTAACTCACAAATAGAAGTATGGGATAGGACGTCGCTCTGCTGCCCTCTCTGTTTCTCATCTCGTCTTAACTCACAAATAGAAGTATGTGTTAGGCATAGAGATATATACTACTAACACTAGAGGGCGTACTCCCTCAAATTGCTGTTCCGAGCTGGAGCGTTGGCCGCCATTACTAAGGAGGGCAGAAAAACGAACGACCCAACAAGATACTGTGCACAACATACGTGGAAAATTTGAAGAAGCCAGGTTCATGCGTTGCATTTGGTTGTTCGAACCGAAGAAAGAAAGGAAACTGCATAATATTTCACAAGTAAGTTCTTCTTAATGTTATGTTGATTAAATAAGGAGATTTTAGAGCTAAAAATGTAGTTTATGCGGGTATTGTCTCATGACAAGCCACCGCAGCGCAGCTAACGTTCCTGCAGTGCTCAGCGGAGCGCGCCAGTCCACGCCCCCCGGGCTGGGGCGGGCAGGCATGGGTCAAGGTTTTTGGGGGCAGTGATGGGAAAATTCTGCTGCGCTGGAGTCGCAACTCCAAGAGTCAGAGTCCAACTCGGAAATATTAACTCCATGACTGAGCTTGATCCTATTAACGAAAGCCAAGTTTAGAATATATAATTAACTTTATCTTATCTAATTTCAAGATAAAAATCAAATGTCAACTTCTTTATATTTTAACTAGAGTCTAGATCTAGGGTCTAGACTAGACTCTAGATCTAGGGTCTAGACTAGACTCTAGATCTAGATCTAAATACTCTAATTTCTAAAGCCTGAAAGGCAAAGATAGGCTAGCCTGCCATATTTCACATCACCGGAGTTATCCAACTAGGCTAGGCTAGCCTAAAAAGCCCACCGCACACTACACTATTTCTATCAAATTTGCTTATGACTTGCTGACATCATTAAATACTGTTTCGCGATTGTGGCTGGAAGCTGCTTTCAGTTTCAGTCTTAAAAATCATATGGAATAGCATGAATAGTAGAACAATTTTCATGTTATGAGAAAAAAACTCATTTTTGTTTCCATTTGCTTTTATTGTAATGCAGAAATACACCCAAGAGAGGAAAAGGATGTTACACACCACTCCTTCCTAGTGCTGTGCCTACTGTCTTTCCTGGACATCCTCCCTATAAACAGACCCATGGCTCAAGACTCCCAGCAAAACCATGTACAACATCCAAAAGAGTTCCCGTGCCTCCAAAGAAACCCTATGACATTACAAAAGAACATGACTATTCTTTTCTGTCTGAGTTGATCAGAAACTGAAGATAACCAGGCAGCAACTGCAAGATGCCAAGAAACAGCTTCAAGTGGTGAAACAGAAGGTAAACAGGAGAGATGGAAAAACCAGGACTCTCTTGCAGGAAGTCCACGAAAGCAAGCTCATTAGCCAGGATCAGCTTGACCTACTTCAACACAACTTTGGAGAGAACGCATTTACAGAAAACCCCAATTTTGTCTTATTTCATCAATATTTGTTTTCAAACATATTTGTTTATGAAAACCTACAGAATGTTAAATGGCATCCTATTTCACATTATACAATTTAAGTGAAATTTTGCCGTCAAATTTTTGGGGCTCCAAACACTTTAGAGGGGCTTTAATACACATGTTCCAGCATTTTACAAGTTTCAAGTAGTTGTAGGACATGACGTCTAAATTCACATCACAGGGATTGTGTCTGGTGTGGATTGGCTACGATGTAAATAGGCTTTCTTGATCTGGAGAATGATACTATAGTGACATCTTGTGTTTTACAATTACAACTGTTCTGTAGTCTATACACTGTTGCAAATGTTGAGGAGACCAGGGCTTAAAGCCCTCCTTGAAGTCAGGAAAACCTGTTTTTTCTCTTTTTTATAGTGAGCAAAATTCCTCAGTCTATGCAAAAAAGAAAACATAGAACTTAATTTGTACAAACTACAGAGACAGATCAGTCTTTTATATTTTGCCTCTTGTCTGCATAGCTTATCCACTGGATGATTGACTGTGAAGCCGTTTAAAACTGGAGAGAGCTTTCAATAATCTTCAAGAAAAACAGAACAATCTGAGACTTTTGTTCTGTGTAATGAAATAAAATTCTTGGGACACATTGTGATAGTTGCACAACTTAACCATAATGTTCCGTTCGTTAACTTTACACAAAGGCAAACTAAAGTGGAACTTAGAAGAGTTGATTACATTAGGGGTAAAAAATATGTAGTTGTTGTGAGGTACACTGTATTTGAATATTTACTCTATAAGCTTCATAATTGTACCTGCTGTATCTGATTCAGTTGCTCTAATTTTTGCAAATTATTTGCACTCTACATGTGCCTTGATTTTGCAGGTTTAGATAACCTGAGATAAACATGTACGGTAGACCTTTTTTATAACATTGTCTGGATTGCTCTCAACCAAGTGATTTGCATCATTAACGATGAAAAGCAAGAAATTCACATCAAGTGAGCCACGTTTTCGATACGGTAAACGAGGAGAATTCACAGATGTGTGGCAATTGAAAATCTTTGTGTAATGCACAGTTGCACACCTTATACACACCCATAGATCTTTTTTGTACATAGGTTTGAATTTTGGCCCAAAATGGAAAACTGCTTTTGAAGAGATTTGATAACAGAACAATTATATGGAATAATGTCACTAGATGTAAACCCATAAGATTGTGCACTCTTTTGCTATCTAGTATATCTACTGTGTAAATTTGAGAGTAATCAGTTTCAAAACTATTATTATTCCCTGATGAATAATGATGTCAAAAGACCTTGTTACTATGAGGTTTCAATGAATGGTGTATTGCAGTATCCTGAGATGTAACATGCAAGTGTCTTCAATTATAGTTCTTCATAGCAATACAGGTAACTTGGAATATATATGCTCAATTACTATTTCTGGTTTGCATTTATTTATTTTATTATTCGATGAAATGTCTTTGTAATTAGTAAATTTGGGGCTAAAATCTGAGATGTTGTTTTTGCAATGTCTGTCCTTTCAATTGTGATGTATTATAGCAGTATATATGTCCAATAAAATGTCAAAACTTAAATGCCTATGCTGTAGAATATTCAACACACGTGTGGTAATAAAAGGTTCATTTATTCATTTTTTTTCTTCAAATCAAATTATCATAAGTATATTCTCTAAAAACTGGTTGATGAAGAAAATAAGAAATATACTGTATCAAGGAGAATATTATTTATGGAGAAAAAAAGTGGTGTGAATAAATAATTATTACATCAATGATCAGCAGTTTTTAAAGAATATTTATTTCTAGTGAACTGTAAAGAATTGAATTATTCTTTCAGACATATAGAGATTTTCTAGAGAATAGGTGAAAGACAGAAGGTGTGAATTTGATATAAAATGAGTGAGAGAAGAAGAAAAAGAATGTTTGGATGAATGATTGAATGAATGATTGGATGAGTAAATAACATAATTTTTAAAAATAAATGTGTATAATTCTTTCCTTCCCCCTCTTCCTATCTTCAGTATCGTCCTATATCTGCATTTCCGTTTAATATCTACCTATCCTTCTATATTATATCTATCTATCCATCTTATTATGTGTCTAGCTATCTATGTACCTATCTCTATCCAAAATATATAAGTATCAATCTGTTTATAATAGCCATAAACATAAAATGAATATATTACCTTTAAAGCGTTTTAAATCAATAAACCCTGGCTCTCATAATAACTGAATTAGAAAGTGACATTGGCCCTGTAGCATAAAACTTTGTTTAATATCATGACATAAATATCAAATACAAGTCCCAAATGCTTGATTCTGATTGTTTGAAAGCCAAGTAATATTTGATGTCATTATATCACAGTTTTATATTGACAAAGAGGAAGAAAAATTGAAGATGTACTGAAATATAAATAGCTTTTTGTGTCCCTTTTACCTCACCATAACACCCGTAATTAATCTTGACCTACACCAGATACCATGACTGAGGCATGAGTAGGGTTCATGCATTATGCAAAATACCACAATTATAACGTTTCATACTCGCAAACTGAAAAATCAACTCAAAATATGAAGCTTCATATTGCATATCAGTAGCACAGTTTCGAAGGGAACATCCGGGTATTTCTCGAAGTTGTGCCCTCCTTAGTAATGGCGGACCGCGCTCCATGCGCGCACAGAGCTTTGAACGGGCGCGTATGACGAGTCCGCTCTCTAGCCTTATTAAGTATATATCTCTATGGTGTTAGGACGTCGCTCTGCTGCCCTCTCTGTTTCTCATCTCGTCTTAACTCACACATAGAGGGCGCTCGCGATAGGGCGTGGACGCAATTTTGTTACACTTAGGAAATATCACGATTTACAATAGAAAATCTCCTTTATATCACATATTATTTGGAATATCTAGTAAACACGTACATCGCAAGAAGGAATCACAAAGGTAAGCAGACATTTTGTGGGCAAATTGTTTATACTAACACTGTTAAAAACTATCGAATCTTTTTTAAATTCCCGCCTTTTTGTAGTAGCGCCACGTCACTGCAACCATGGCGGCCTCCGCTCCGGAGCAATTAGGCAACGAAACAGAAGATGATTTTATGACTGTCAGTCCAGGGAAAAAACAATCAGCAAAAAGACGAAGAAAAGAAAGTAGAGAAGTGGAAACACTTAAAATGCACGATACTTCGAATTCGGATAAAGAAAATTATACTTTTTCAACCCCCAAACCACCTGACTTAAAATGCTTTTTAGTCCCAATAGACAAAACCAAAAATCTAAACAATCTGAATCTCCTAGTGATAGCTAAATCTATACATGCAGTGGTGGGCAATAATCCAGTGGAATTCGTGAAGCATGTAAGGAATGGAATCATGGTAAAGTGTAAAAACTCCAAGCAAATGAGAAGTGTGAAAGAAATTGAAAACATCGGAAATATCCCCGTGAAGGCGGAAGAGATGAGAAATTGGGTGAAAGGAGTGATATATGGTATCCCCATCGAAATGACAGAACGAGAAATCCAAAATGAACTGACTAAACAGAAAGTTGTGGGGGTTAAAAGAATGATGAGTAGAAGAAATGACAAAAAAAGAAAATGGTTCTCAAGGAAGAGAAGACAAAATAAAAGAACCAATTCCCACTAGGAAAATCATTCTATCATTTGACCGCAGCAACCTCCCCTCTGAAATAACGTTTTGTTACCAATTATTTAAGGTTAAACAATTCTTTCCACCCACACTCAGATGTTTCAAATGCCAACGTTTCGGCCACGGAATAGCACAATGTCAATCCAAGCCCAGATGTGTTCGCTGTGGGAGACGCACTCCTTCGACGAATGTCCCCACAAAGAAACGCCAAAATGTGTTAAACGTGGAGGCGAACACTCTGCGGCATATTTGGGATGTCAAGAAGCCCAAAAAGCAAAAGAAGTGCAGAGAATCAAAATAGAAAAAAAAGTAAGCTATGCTCAAGCTGCCAAAGTTTGGAAGAATGATCAAGATCAAGCAATGGATACAAACCAAATCCAACACGCTCCTCTTTCACAAGAAAGACAAGAGGTAGACTTTCCGGTACAGATAAACAAACAAACACCCCAGATAAAAGAATCTGAGAAAGAAATTAAAACTTATCTCAAACAACTAAAACAAAGCGAAGGCAGAAAACAAAACAGAAATACGAAAGAAAATACTGCACACCAAGATTATTCTGGAACCACGCAGTATGTTCATGAAGGAGGAGAAGTTTGTAAAAATGAGAAAAACTTCGTTGTCAATGCCAGTAATGAAGAAATAATTTCATTTATTGTATATATTCTTGCAAATTTTAATCAAAAGAAAGATAATCCAATAAGCCTGATTGTAGGAGCAGCTCTCAAATTTTTCAATCTCACTAAAGAAATGTTAAATGAACAAAATGTTATTGACCTGGTATTTTAGTCTGTTCGCCTCCGTGACCCTAAATATACTGCAATGGAATGCGCAGAGCATAAATGGTCACGGAGACGAACTGAGACTTCACATTAATAATAGACAAGAAATAATTCATTTAATTTGCGTGCAAGAAACTTGGCTATTAGAAAACGAACATTTTGATATAAATAATTATGAAGGAGTTTATAGAAATAGAAAAACAGGCATACGAGGTGGATGTGCTATATACTTCCATAATTCGTTAGGACATAGCAAAGTTACAGAACATGAAGACATAGAATGTCAAACGGTGAATATATATTTCAATCAATGTATATACACAGTGGTGAACTTTTATAACCCATGTAAAAAGATAACACCACAGATATTGGATAATATAACAAAAAATGCAAAAGAAGCTAAAAGAAAAATTATATTAGGAGACTTTAACGCACATAATACTTTATGGGGTAGTGACAAGACCGACGGAAATGGAAAAATAATCGAAAAATACATGTTGAAACATGATTTTACGATTTGTAACCTTGGGGAAGGTACAAGAATTGACCATAGAACGACAAAGCGTTCAGCATTAGATTTATGCTTTTCATCTCCTAATATTTCCCATAAGATTTCTTGGAGCGTAGAATCTACCACTTTAGGAAGTGATCATTTTCCTATATTGATAGAAATAGGAAATCAAAATGATCTTCCAAAGATTGATCCGGAAGAAATAAATTGGTCACTTGCTAATATTAATTGGGAAACATTCCAACAAGCATGTGAAGAAGAGATGATAAATATAGACGAACATAATGTAGAAGAAGCTTACATTATATTTGTAGATACTTTGAATAACATAATGATACGTCTAGGAAAAGTGAAATCAAAAAGAAGACAAAATCCTGTTCCCTGGTGGAACAAGGAATGTTCACAAAGTATAAAAGAAAGAAATCACCTAAGATATCTAGCAGAGAAAAGAAAAACTGGAGAGTATGTAGAAGATTACCTGATAAAGAAAGCAGAAGCACAAAAGATCAAAAGACAAGCAAAACGAGACTATTGGATCACCTATTGTAAGGAAATGACTCGTTTCACATCAATGACAGACATTTGGAATATGATACGTAAAATAGAAAATAGTAAGACTAATAAGAAAAATAAAAACATTAAATCGATAATATACGAAGAGAAAGAAATAATAAATCCTCAAGAGGTTGTAAATGTGATGGCTAATCATTTTGAAAATATTAGTGAGAGTACAATAATAAACAATGAAGCCGAAAATATAGTTAAAGAATATATTATGCAAGAAAATGTAAATGATGATCAAGAACAACGTAGAAATCAGTCTTTGAATCAAAAATTTACTATGCAAGAATTCAATCAAGTCCTGAAAAATCAAAAAGATACAGCACCAGGAAAAGATAAAATTGGATATGAAATCTACAAGAAGTTACCAGTACAGATTAAAAATAAAATGTTAAAAATTATGAATAAGATATGGGAAAATGGAAACATCCCCCAACAGTGTAAACACGGAATCTTGATACCGATACTAAAAGCAGGTAAAGATCCACAAAAACCATCATCGTATAGACCAATAACATTAACTCCCATCTTTATAAAGATATTGGAAAAGATGGTTTATAGAAGACTAGATTGGTATTTAGAAAATAAAAGTATTTTTCCGAGCATACAGAGCGGATTCAGAAAAGGAAGAAGCTCTACAGATAATATTATACTACTTGAAAATAGTATTCAGCAAAGCTTAGGGAACCATGAACATACTCTAGTCTGCTTTTTAGATGTAACAAAGGCATACGATAAGTTGTGGTACAATGGTTTATTATATAAATTACTCAAATTAGGAGTGAAAGGAAATATGTATACATTTATTCAGAACTTACTACAGAAAAGAACCTTCCAAGTGAGGAATGGACAGACATTATCTAAAATATCTACCCTAGCCAATGGATTACCACAAGGAAGTGCCCTTAGCCCAATTTTATTCAACATTATGATGCATGATATACCATTGGAAAAGGAAGTGAATATATCATTATTTGCAGATGACTGTGCTATATGGAAATCAGGTAAAAATGAAACGTTTATTCAAGACAAAGTTCAAACATACCTACATCGGTTAAATGAATGGTTTAAATACTGGGGAATTTCAATATCTCATGAAAAAACAGTTTCGCTTCTATTTACAAATAGTAATACAAAATGTGAACTGAAACTTGAAGGAGTACCCTTGCCTTTTGTACAGGAGCACAAATTCCTAGGCTTAATGTTTGATAAAAAATTAAGTTGGAGACCACATATTCAGGATATAGTAAAAAGATGTAAAATAAAATTGAATATTTTGAAGAAAATAACTGGTATATCATGGGGAAATGACTCCCACTCTATGCTTATTGTATATAAAGCATTAATACATTCACTATATTTTGACTATGGATGTGAAGCATACGATTCAGCTTCAAACTTAGTAAAGAATACGTTGAACTCAGTACAATATCAGGCTTTAAAAATTATAACTGGTGGCCCTATTGGAACTTCATTACAATCCCTGCTTAAAGAAACAGGAGAAGAACCACTAGATATAAGGAGAAAAATGCTGACGAATAGATATTATTTTAAAGTGAAATCTACTCCCGAACACCCAGTCCAAAAATGTACAATCAACTGTTGGCAGTATGAAAATCTTTAAAAAAAGAAAGGAAAAAAGCCCTTTGGTTTTAGAATTCTAAACGAGAAAATAGTTCAAGAATCGGATGAAGTTGAAGAAAATAGACCAATACCATTTCCACCATGGCATTACATTCCACCCACCATCTCCACTGAATTACATACTTTAATCAGCAAGAATGACAACCCACACTATCAAAAAGCCAAATCTTTAGAAGTAATAAACACTAGATATAAAACACACCTACATATATACACAGGCGGATCTAAAGATCCTAAAAGAGGCAACGCGGCAGTAGGCTTCTACGTACCAGCGATGAAAATTCATGAACAGAAAAGATTACACAATGACACATCGTCATACAGGGCAGAACAAGTAGCCATTATTATGGCATTAGATTGGATTGAAAACTTGAATATTTATGTTGGTATTGTTATTCTTTCAGACTCTCTGAGTACACTAAATGCAATAGAATCTCAGATAAAAGAAAATTTCGTAATAGAAATACTGATAAAAATAACACATCTTCATTATAGAGGTATAAACATAACGCTAGAATGGATCCCATCTCACTGTGGACTAGTAGGGAATGAATTAGTAGATAGTTTTGCTAAGAGAGCATTAAAAAAAAACATAGAAATTAACAATGATCTTAATGTACAAGAACTGAAATCAATACTGAGTAAAAGAGTACGAGAAATTGGGGAAGAAAGCTGGAAAACGATAGAATCACCTTTAAAACGATTTGAGAATCATTCATGTATATCAATCAAGGTAAACAGATACAGTGAAGTAATATTACATAGATTGAGAATGGGTGTTCTTCAACTGAACCAACAAAAGGCTAAAGTGGGTTTAAGTGAAACAGAATATTGTGATTATTGTAACATCAGTGAAACAGAAGAACATTTTATATTTTATTGTAATAAGTATATCATTGAACGAGCAACGCTTTTCTCAGATTTAGACACCAAAACAATAGAAGAAACAAAAAGAATACTTTTCAAGTTTTCACAGAAGGCTCAATATGCCATCCTACTATAAATCCATAGAACAGGTCGCTTCAAATAAAACAAGAGACCAAATAAGTTTACCTACAAGTAAAGTAAAATAAGCCAAAAGTACTTCTTTCCCCTATCGCTTCTTTAGGAGATTCTCATAAAGAGAATAAAAGGAGGAATAAATAAAGAAATATAATGAATGTAGGTATGTAATATATAGGCCTATATAGGCCCTATATAATATTAAATAAAGACGTTCATTTTTCAATTGTTCTATTTTTATGCATTGATACTAACAAAAAGCCCACTTAAATGTTTGCTTACAAATAGTGATAATGTGATAAGATTTGTATATCAATTTACTTGAATGGATTGGAAATTCGGTTTCAGGAGCGCCCCTGTACGATGTGTCTCAATTTATAGTGTTTCTGTGTTTCTGAGTGGTCTAGGCACCGTGCGTTATAAAATTAAAAGATCACTGCGCACGCACGCCGAGTAGCCGAGAAGCCTGTTTCAAATCGGGCAAAGCTAGTTTTCCATGCCATCGAAACCGGGCTGACCAGATTAAACTGTAAAAAAAAACAGAAACACGAAGTTGCAAACCATCCAGAGACTCCTAAAAAATTGCGTTACTTTTTAATTAACTTTATATCATTACAAATCTTTATCCTCAGTTTTCTTATTTATAACTGATTTTCCTTATAAAATTAAAGATAATTATGGCGTATATATTCAATATTGAATGAACGCCAATAAACAATTACCCAACAACAACAACACAAATATAAGTATGGGTTAGGACAGCGCCCTGCCGCCCTCTCTGTTTCTCATCTCGTCTTAACTCACAAATAGAAGTATGGGATAGGACGTCGCTCTGCTGCCCTCTCTGTTTCTCATCTCGTCTTAACTCACAAATAGAAGTATGTGTTAGGACTAGTGTCCCTTTAGTTAGGACGTCGCTCTGCCGCCCTCTCTGTTTCTCATCTCGTCTTAACTCACAAATAGAAGTATGGGTTAGGACGTCGCTCTGCCGCCCTCTCTGTTTCTCATCTCGTCTTAACTCACAAATAGAAGTATGGGTCAGGACGTCGCTCTGCTGCCCTCTCTGTTTCTCATCTCGTCTTAACTCACAAATAGAAGTATGGGTTAGGACGTCGCTCTGCCGCCCTCTCTGTTTCTCGCAGGTCTGGTGCTGAGTTGGGCTAAATATTGAAGAGAATATAGTAATGTGATGATTTTTCATCATTACAATGTTAACTTTAATGAAAAGTCAATCCTCATAATAGATGATTTGATCGTCATCATATTGTATTACGTGATTGTAATATACAGTGCGACCCAGAAAAAACGAAACCGAGAAGTATCGATGTTCTATCATAACTTAATCACAACTATAATTAATGAATGATACATATTTGGAAAGCTTAGAGTCTCCTCTTTCATGTGATGCTACTCAGATAATGCATTTTTCACGCATGAGTGATTAAAAGCAATTTGAAGGAAGGAAACCAAAAAGACATTTGGCGGGCGGTATCTGAATTTCGAAGAAAAATTCACATTTCTAGAAAGTTGAGTTTCTGCCCTTTCATATGACACCTCAATCGGGAAAAATGAGCGAGGAATGACAAAGTTCTGTTTGTTTAAAGTAGTGCTTGCATTTCTATAATTTTATTAAACGAATTCGTTTTCACTGGTGCCTGCCGTATCAATAAACGAAATTAACAAAAGACTTAACTCCGTTTCGTTGACATTCAGCCGTAGACAAGAGTCTTCATGCATGGCTGATTGTCAACGAAACGGAGTTAAGTCTTTTGTCAAATCTGCTTTTTGCTACGGCAGGCACCCAGTGAAAACGAATTCGTTTGTTAAAATTATGAAAATGTAAGGGCTACTTTAAAAAAACAGAACTTCGTTATTCCTGGCTCATTTTTCTTGATTGAGGTATCATATGAAAGAGCAGAAAATGAACTTTCTAAAAATATGAATTTTTCTTTAAAATTCAGATACAGCCCGCCAAATTACTTTTTGGTTTTCTTCCTTCAAATTGCTTTTAATCACTCATGCGTCACGTGAGTAGCATCAGCTGAAAGAGGAGACTCTAAGCTTTCCAAATATGTATCATTCATTAATTATGGTTGTGATTAAGTTATGATAAAACATCGATACTTCTCGGTTTCGTTTTTTCTGGGACGCACTGTATAATACTATATGATGGATCATTACATTATGCCAGGCTCAATTATGAACAAGGGATTCATCTCTTCCCTTCCCATCAGATATAGGAATCGTTCTTTAAAAGAAGGAACAGAAAATGTGCGCCTAGAAAACAGTAATAGCTTCATCTAAGTGCCCCGGGCCCCTACTCAGTGTTATGTAGGGTATGCGTATGTTCTTTCCCTCCTTTTGAATGCTCCCCCTATCTCAGGACTGCCAACATTTCTGAATCTGAATCCGGAACACTGCTCAATGTACCCCCCCCTCCCCCTCTATCTATTATTCAAGATATTTTTGTTATAACCCCCTTTTTAAATAGTCCAAAGAGAGAGAGAGAGAGAAAATACACCCCTTTTAAATATTTTATAACCCCTTTATTTAATTTCTCACGAGTCCAAAGAGAGAAAAAAACGCCCCTTTTAAATAAAATCTCCAGGTGAAAAGTTAAATACACCCTCTTTTTTTACAATTCTCGGACCGTACTCTGTCGCGCAAAAAGTAGCCCTTTAACGGAGATTTTGGGAACACGAATGCGGCCCCTCCGACCCCGGAGGTAGCGATAGCCTGTAAATAAAAAATAAAAAATTCCCCCGATTGACAGTTATATTTTACCGAGATCAAAATGTAATTGCATGAGGGGAATTCTGAATTTCGAGATGAATTTACTATGTTATATTGAAGGAAAACGTACTCGGTGAGTCTACATGTATGTGCAATCTTCTGCCTCTGATCTTGTTCTCTAAATGGGTTTCAACAAAGAGGATACTAGCTGGTATCTCTTTGGTTTCAAGTAGTACGTATATGTGCGCCTTTTAGAAAATGCAGACATTGACGAATGATAGTGGTGCGAAGTCTAATTCACTTTTGCACTAGATTTACCGCGAGAAAAAAGACGTTATATATTGCACCATCGTGCCCATATAATAAAGTGTTGAGTGTCACGTCATAGCTTTTCATACAATAGTATAGGTTCCCAGACAGAAGATATATTATATTCATACATTTTCATAATAAAATGCAATTTTAGTACACTCTCTGTATCGGATCGAATGGGAGAGTCGCCGTAATATATTATCGTCGGACAGTCTGAAATTACAATACTGTAGTAGAATGATAACTACTGTCAAAAATTCAGAACTTTCGTATTGTTTGCCCGATTTTGTTAAAACTTTCACCAATCAGCTCTTCTGATTTGTGTTCATGTCTTCATTGCAAACTTGCTATTAAGAGATTTCTCTCATTGAAATCTTCACGTTTGTTAGGTTTGAGTTACCTGTATTGGATATTTCTTGACCCTGTGATCTCTCTCATTTGGTTCAGGTTGATGCGTGGTGGTGTGCCTGCTCTTAGATTGTCCATAGCCTGGTTGATGGGTTTGGCCTGGTTGATGGGTGTGGCCTGGTTGATAGACGTGGCCTGGTTGGTGGGCATCGTCATGTTGATTATGATGGGCGTGGTATTGAAGCGCACCTCGATGGTTATCTTCAATAGGCTCCATGTGATGATGGAATCGTGGTCTTTCGATGGTTTTCACAACCTGTATGGACTGCACGGGAGGCGTATTACCATACATTACCTCACCTATTGCGTTGCCATGGTGATATTGAGGTGCTGTTTCATCTTCAACGATGGGGTATGATTTTCCTGTTTCATCCCTCTCATCGAATCCCTTCCCATGATGCACTTCAGCTGCAATAGCTGGTCTCGCCCGGATTATGATACCTATACAGTCTATACACAAACTGATGAATGCCATGAGAATGATGATAATGCATGATGAGATAATGGTGGAGTAGATTGGTATCAATGACAGCTGAAGGTCAGATACCCTATCATCATCACCATTCGTAGTGTTCTGCTGTGACGTCACACTGAACTCAGTGACCGGGTGCTTGGGAATGATGGCGATACCCTGTGCTGACATCGACCATGAGGTCAAAGCAATACACAGAGATGATACTATCATGGTTAGAAAGTTGGTTAGAGGTAGAACCAGTGAAATACCGCGCTGTGATATAGGAAGAACAAAAGTGGGTGTACTTCATTAACGATATTTATTGATTTATATCATTGCCAGGGCCAGTAGCGTACGCAGGATTTTTTCAAAGGGGGGGGGGGGGGGGGGGGTTAACACTTTTAAATCTGAGTAAGCGGGGGGTAAGATCGACATTTTGTTCCGTTGGGGGGGGGGTAAGGTCATCTTTTTTTGGGTCACCATTAGCATAATTTATTTATTTTTTATTTTATTTTTGTAAATAAAATAAAAAAGCAAAGGGGGGGGGGTTACTTCAAAATACACACATAAAAAAGGGGGGAGTTAACCTCCACCCCCCCTCCCCCCCCCCTCCCTGCGTACGCGCCTGGCCAGGGCATTATATAAAGTATAGTACAGAAAGACTACAGATCTGACAACTAAATAGAAAAAAAGAAAATATCTGCCAATGTTAGTGGAAAACCTTAATAAATGTACTTTCGGTAGGAAATTTACATAATTATTATTAGATTTTAGAAAATTCAGAGACATGATTTAGGTTGCTTTAGCAATTTGTGCAATAATATATGGCATCGCTTATATTGTATTTCCCTTTCTAATTCATTTGTATTTAATTTTTCTCATCCACTTTTTTTCCTTTAAAAAACAACCCCAGTCCATTATTTGTCCTATCTTCGCTATCCGAATCCGTCTTTAAATTTAGTGGCTTCATGCGATTACTATTTCTTACCTTTTGGGGATTTCTTTCCAGCCCTTTAACAGCATTTATAGCTCCAAACATGATGAACTGTGATGGAAAAAACGATATAATCAAAAGCATGAAAAACGTGTCCCTATAGTTCTATTGCGAAACAATAGTTGAAGCGCATTGTATTGTGATTCTTAGTAAAAAGGTTTTCCGCGTCGTCTTGTAATTTCGAAAATGGAATTAAATTCTGCATCGTTTTCGGAAGTAGGAGCCCTTTTCATTGTCGGAAATATGGAACAAAGGAGTTCTGAGACACAGAGGTGTTGGAACAAAGGGGTGCCGAAACACTGATTTGTAGCAAAATAGAGTTTAATAGGGCGTAGAAAATTAACGAGAGGGTTTCGAAAGGAAAGTATTTCGAAACCATATTGGTGATTAATCGTTGTGTGTTGAAATAATAAAGTCTGGAAACATGTATGCCAATACATTGGGTTGAAATACATGTATAGCGCCAGGAGTGTCAAGTCTGACAGACATGATCGCTATACAAGAACCCTCTATTATTATTATTTGTATTATTATTATCATATATATACATATATATATACGTATATATATATATATATATATAGGCCTTCATTAATAGAGGCGGGTCTGAAGTTAGGGATGTCAAAACGTAAAATAATTTATCTTTCTCATTTTTGCTATTGTTAGGCTATTGGATTGCTTTCGAATCATCGTATCCTTCATTCCTTGCCCATAATTATGTGCGAACATTACAATGACGTATTACGTAATCGAAATGTGATACAATAAGGTATTGATATTTCCCCTGGGTTTATTTGTCGAAAGATTTTGCGATCTTGTTTCTCCTAAATTGTGCACCATTCAAATGCAGTTAGGCTCTGCGAATTTCATGATTTTAATCTCTTCTTAAAACTGTATCATTATGTTGTCAATGTATATGGAGTCTTGAGCAGGAATTTTCGTGACAGATCTTGAGTCTCTTATTGATAGTAAGGTGACGTACTTACCGCTAGACCAACCCACATAGGGGTTCCCATTGCACCATGATGATAAGAACCCGGATGTAGAAATGATGCAATAGCACCAAGCATGTTAAGTATGATGCCATAGGAGATGAGTATCACACCCAGGATTGTGACGTATGTATGACGTAACCCTACCATCCTGTATAATAAAGGCAAAAACGAATCGATCGTAGTTCAGGAGTTCATTTTTATATAATGCCCTGAATGATCAAGATGAATATTGATAATGAAAGAAATCATAATTATAATAATAATTATAATAATAACAGTAATAATAATGATAATGATAATTATATTGTTTACCCCAGGGAAGCCTCATCAGCTTCAATGCTTTTCTTCCCAAGGACCCTGCAATTATTATTACCCAAGCGGTTCCCAGGTACCCATTTACACCTGGGTGGAGAGTAGCAAATATGGATTAAGGTAATGTGAAAGAACGTCTGTGGCGGGCTGAGATTCGAGCCCTTAACCCTTGGATTGAGTGTCGAGTACATGAGCCGCTATACAACAACACCTCCACAAATACATACCTCTTTCAGTTTAATCCAATGATGGATTGAGTGTCGAGTACATGAGCCGCTATACAACAACACCTCCACAAATACATACCTCTTTCAGTTTAATCCAATGATGGATTGAGTGTCGAGTACATGAGCCGCTATACAACAACACCTCCACAAATACATACCTCTTTCAGTTTAATCCAATGACGGATTTGGTTCACAAGCAATGCGGCCAAGTACGCATATTTACATTGTTTTGAATACGCATAGATCACCAACGTAGTTTACGTTCGAAATTATGTTAAAGAGATAACAGCTATAGGCAAACACTTGTATTGGTTTTTAGAACTCCGTTGAGGACTGCTAAGAAAAAGAAAAAAAATCGACACTCAATATAAAAGATGGCAGATGCCATCTTCAATTCATGAAAGGCACTATGTCTCATTTGCAGGCCAAACAAATGAAAAGGTTAAATTCCAACGGCATTTGAAAGACAATACTAATTTAGAACTTCCCTCAAAACGAAAGGGCTTGAAAATGGCTTTAAGTGGGAAAATAACAACCATTAGTTGTCGAATTGACTTAAGTGATTGCAAAGTAATAGTCTGATTTTCAGACCTTTTACCGAATGGTCGTAGGTTTTGTCCTGCACAGAGATTCAACCAGTTTAATTTTGGCCATTACAAGGAGTGGATTATAGATGTAGACAAATGCTCAATAACCTGTTACAGCTCATGTTATGTATGTTATTACCAAAGAAAAAAAAGATGTCAGTCAGTCACTCCAAAGTGTCTGACATACGAAGTCTAGAAGGTAAACGGATTTCTTTGCATAATTTGAATACTATTAGTACACTGCTAATGTTTAAATTTCACAGATAGGACATACATGACATATTCATAATTCCTGCAAAGTTCTACAGAATTTGATGTTAACTGCAAAAGGGACATACATGAACACTAGCTATGTATGAATCATGATACACCTACTACTACTACTACTACTACTACTACTAGTAGTGTAGTCAGGCGCGGATCCAGGGGGGGGGCCGAGCGTGCCTTGGCCCCCCCCCCCCCCCCGCAAAAAAAAAAAAAAAAAAAAGGAGGGAGAGAGAAGGAAAAGAAGGGAAAGAGGAGAGAAAGGGAAAAAAAGAAGAGGAAGAAGAAAAGAAAAGAGGGAAGAATGAGATCGGGGAGGGGGGGGGAAGGACTTGCCTCCCCCTCCCCCCCCCCCCCCCAAATAAAAAAATAAAAGAGAAGGAAGGAAAGGGAAAGAAAAAAGACAAAGAGGAGATAAAGGGAAGGACAAAATAGGAAGAAGAAAAGAAAAGAAGGGGGATATCAGTTGCAATTTTCCCGCCAACAAGTTGTGGATCGAGGGGGGGGGGGGGGCAAAAGACCCTAGCCTCCCCCCCCCCCCCCCCAGCAAACCTAAAAGAGAGATAAGTAAGGGAAGGGAAAGTGAAAGAGGATAGAAAGGGAAAGGACAAAAAAAAGAGAATGAAGAAAGGTAGGGGATATCAGTTGCAATTTTCCCGCCAACAAGGTGTAGATCGGAGGGGGGGGGGGGGGCACTGGCATACTGATATGGGAGGGGGGGGGTTTGGAGAAATAGAATTCAAACGTGGTTTATTTATAATTCCATAACGGTGGTTAATAAATAATGCTGAAATGAGATAATTTTCCTCACTTCATGCGTTTGTGGGAAAATGACAAACTCCTAAATTTACAGCCAGGCAAGAAAATGCTTCTTGAGATGCCTACATATCAGGGCCCGCGGAACGGCGGGGATCGGGATCCTCAAGCCCCTCCCCCACACTTTCTTTGAAAAAGTATATCAAAGAGAAATAGAAAGAAAGAGAGCGAGAAAGAAAAAAATAGTTAACTGCCAGTGTCACATTATAATGGGGTATCAAAATATGCTCATCTGACCATGATTAAAATTAATGCCTAAAATCCTAAGGGCTCTGCCCCCTGGATTCCACCTAGGGCCCTAAGGCGGGCCCTTAGATGCTCATATGACGGTCATTTAATGCCTAAAACCCCTGATTTCTGGGGGCTCTGCCCCCTGGACCCCATGCCAAATAGTGTCCTGCTAGTGTCACAAATAATAAGGTATCAAAATGCTCATCTGACCGTAATTAAACGCCTAAAACCCCTGAGCTTCTGGGGGCTCTGCCCCCTGGACCCAACCAAGAGCCCTTAGGCGGGCCCCTCGATACTCATCTGACCGTAATTGAGTGCCTAAAACCCTTGAGATTCCGGGGCTCCGCCCCCTGAACCCCCAAGCCAATTAGTGACCTGCCATTGTAACAATTAGGTATCAAAATAATGCTCATCTGACCGTAATTAAATGCCTAAACTCCTGAACTTCCGGGGCTCTGCCCCCTGGACCCCGTCTAGGGCGCTAAGGCGGACCCCTGAATGCTAATCTGACCGTAAATTAAAACCTTAAACCCCTGAGCTTCCGGGGCGGACAAGGTATCAACATATGTTCAACTGACAGCAGGCGCGTAGCCAGGGGGGCGGCGGGGTGGTCCCCCAATAAACGCCGGCCAAAAAAGAGAGGAGTGTAAAAGAGAGGAGTGTAAAGGAAGAGGACGTAGGAAGAAAAGGGAATAGACAAAGAACATATTTGAAATTCAGACAAGGATTAAGAGTCGAGAACGGTACAACGAATCGTCTTCTTTCTCTAATGAATTAATGAAACGTCAAAGCTTCCGCGCTATGCGCGGGGGAGGGCAGGGGGAAATTTAATTCAGACGAGGATAATTTTCGGGAACGGTACAACGAATCGTCTTCTTTCTATAATAATTTAATGAAACGTCGAAGCTTCCGCGCTTCGCGTGGGAGGGGGAAAACTGAATTTAGACAAGGATTAAAAGTCATAACGGTACGACGAATCTTCCTCTTTCTCTAATGATTTAATGAAAAGTAAAAGCTCCGCGCTTCGCGCGGGTGGGGGAAACTAAATTATTTTCGAGAGCGGAACAACGAATCGTCTTCATTCTCTAAATATTTAATGAAACGTCGAAGCGGGGGGAAAACTGAATTTAGACAAGGATTAAGAGTCGAGAACGGTACAACGAATCGTCTTCTTTCTATAATGATTTAATGAAACGTAAAAGCTTCCGCGCTTCGCGTGGGAGGGGGGGGGGAACTGAATTTAGACAAGGATTAAAAGTCATAACTGTACAACGAATCGTCTTATTTCGCTAATGATTTAATGAAACGTAAAAGCTTTATTCAGACGAGGATTATTTTCGAGAACGGTACAACGAATCGTCTTCTTTCTCTAATGATTTAATGAAACGTACAAGCTTCCGCGCTTCGCGCGGGAGGGAGGAGGGGAAAACTGAATTCAGATGAGGATTAAAAGTCGAGAACGGTACAACGAATCGTCTTTTTTCTCTAATGATTTAATGAAACATAAAAGCTTCCGCGGGAGAGGGGGATGAATTAAGACGAGGATTAAGAGTTAAAAACTGTACAACGAATCGTCTTCTTTTTCTAATGATTTAATGAAACGTAAAAACTTCCGCGCTTCGCGACGGAGGGGAAAAACTATTTTCAGACGAGTAGGCACGTACGGAAGGGGGGGGGGGGAGGGGGTAAGGAGGTTGACCCTCCCCCCTTCGATTTTTTATGTGTGTATTTTGGAGCAACCCCCCCCCCCCCCTTTTCTGTGATTTTTTTTTTTTTTTTTTTTTTTTTTTTAATTTTTAAATATGCCAATGGCTGACCTAAAAAAGGTGACCTCACCCCCCCCCCCCCAACGGGACAAAATGTCAAATTTTCAAATTTCGAGACAAAAAAAAAGTGTCCTTTCCCCCCCCCCCCCCCCCCGCTTATTTAGCGGCTGGCTGAGTCGTTACGAATTTTTTTCGGACAAAAAAAAAAAGTGGGCCCCCCCCCCTAAGAAATCCTGGATCCGCGCCTGAGTGTAGTAGTAGTAGTAGTAGTAGTAGAATTAGGAACCGTTGCTATGACAGGACGAGCCATTTTCGTGCGGAATCTAAACATGTGTTCGGTAGTGGGGGGGGGGGGGGGGGGGGGTACGTCTGGAGCTACCTTCAGTGTTGATCCTATCCCACTTCTTTTATCTTTTTTTTCTACCATTATACGAAAATGTATTGGACGGTATTGCCTCGATTACGTAACTTGCTATGGAGTTCTGAGATTAACTCGGTTTTGCATTTTGTAAGCCAAAAGAAGTCTTCTTCTTTCTAACGACGGGATTACACCAGATTTGTTAAGAAATTGGTCAAACTTTTTGCAAATCAGTTCAATAGACCATACAATGCGTGTCGCTTTGGTATGGCGAGTCTATTGTATAGAATGGAAAGTTTGGTAAGTTGTATTAGCTTTCCAAATTTGTACAGCAGCTTTACATGTATATATGGAGCTATAGTGTACGAATCAAAGTGGGCCGGCACACACAACGTGTCCATTGTTAGTAGAATGGGTATACAGTTTCACATTTCTTTAAATTATTAACATATGAAGTTATAGAACAAAGTGTAGTTAGCTGAAAAAATAAATAAAACTAGAATGCCTACATGTTCTAGAAATATACATGATATGTTTATTACAGGTGGAACGAGGATACCATAATGGAGAATAAAGGATCAAATTAACATTAGCATTATCTTTATTGTTCATTCACGTGTTCAGGGGAAGGGATGGCCGGCCGAGTGGTAGGAAAAAGATTTGATTACCCTTTTTTCTCGACATTGCGATAATATTTCTTTTTCTTTTTTACGCGGAAGATTTTGACTTTATACTTTGAAGAAAACAAATGGTTAACCATGCCCTACTGTAGATGAAATAATACATTATTACCCATTTAAAGTCACTTGACATTTTAAAGCTAGCCTTGTGAAAGAGGGTGATGACTGTTGTATGGAATAAATATGAAATTCTTATGAAATCCTTCTGGTGATAATAGTAATGACAATAAACGGCATTTCTCCCCTATTTCTTGCATTTTCGTTTTTTTAATTTCACTCTAAGCCAAATTGATAAGCAAACCAATTGCTTTTCAAAATCGGATATAGAATGTGTCCTCAACTGATTCATTTAGTAGGATACACATGTTTTATTTTATTGTTGGTTTTTATAATTGTGATAGATGTGATGTATCAACATATTTTAGGCAATACCGTACTTCCACTTATGATTTTTGTTGTTGAGCCTATAGTAAATAAACATTTTCCTTAGTACCAGCGCGGTAGCAAATGGTTTTTGTTTCAACGTTTATTTTATCGAGCTGGAAATAAACATAAACGACAAACGCGACAGTTGTGGCCCAAAAGAGATAGTTTTTGTTTCTCAAATTACTTTCATTGATTAAATGTCAGTTCTTAATAGAAGAGAAGGGGCGTGGGGAGGGGAGAAAATGAGATCATCAATACCCACATACACCCTCCCTTATTCGCTTCTGAATTATAAAGAGTTTTCAATTCCCTTTTTGCTGAAATTATATTAATTAGACCTACATGACATTGATAAATAACAAACTTTTATTCATGTATAATTATAATCCCTGAATATTACTCTCATTATGTTCAATTTGGTAGTTTGAAACATTTTGTACTTTATTTCAAATGATGGATGAATAGGAAGAGTCCTACAAGCATCGTTGAACTAACGTAATTTAGGCCAAAGTATATAGTAAAGTAAAGAAATGTAAAGCAAATATATAACTTACTCAAAATCTGGCTGAATCTTCTAAGACTAAGGGGTAGCAGCTAGAATGTATACGTACACCAGGGACATACAATGTATCCTGCGTATACTGAGCATAGAGTCAAAGACCAGAGATAAACAAGACACTCATTTTCAGTGCAACGTGCTTCCGTAAAACTCTCGCTGTGCGCGAATTATCATGCAAGAGAGATATGGGCTTAAAACGTAATACACCCTTTCACCTGGGCAAACACTTCAGTGTCGTATGAATGACTATAATCAGGGGAGGATCCAGGGGGGGGGGGCGACCTTTAGAAGGTCTTTGAAAGGATATGAAATAGAATTTGTATTAAATATAAAGACGTGTAAAAAACATTAGAGAGACTCAAACAGGTGAGGAGGCTGGGCATGTCTTCCCATAACCAAACAAGTGAGGAGGCTGTGCATGTCTTCCCATAACCAAACAGGTGAGGATGTTGTGCATGTCTTCCCATAACCAAACAGGTGAGGAGGTTGGGCATGTCTTCCCATAACCAAACAGGTGAGGAGGCTGTGCATGTCTTCCCATAACCAAACAGGTGAGGATGCTGTGCATGTCTTCCCATAACCAAACAGGTGAGGAGGCTGTGCATAATATGCCTTCCCATAACCAAACAGGTGAGGAGGCTGTGCATGCCTTCCCATAACCAAACAGGTGAGGAGGCTGGGCATGTCTTCCCATACCTGTGGTGGGCCAGTTAATGAGTTGGAGACGACAAGTTCAGATATAAATGAAAACAAAAGAAGCTCTGAATTACAGTTGAAGTCCACTTTATTAATTATATAAGTCAGCCGAAGCTCCAATCGTTACAAACGAAGAGGAATTATTGTATATACATTTTAAATAAGCTGCTTCTCTCAGAGGCTGGGCGGCCATATTGACAGTAAACTAGCAGCACATCCTAAACATGTTAACGGAAAGAAATAAACTCTCGAATAATATGACTACAAAATCCCGCACATGGCATTTAAATACTGCGGCACCCGACGAGGCTTCGATATCACCAGCCAACCAGGAGGACTCTTACGAAGACAACCAATTACAAGACGGGATATGTATAATTACCCTTAGGTCATCCGACCAATTAAGAGAGGAGTTATACCTTTAATTAATTATAACAAATGACAAAGCATAAGAGTGATTTGAACTAGTCACCGACAAAAATGGGAGGAGTCCAGCTCTTCACGAGAATGTCGCGCCCCCGGCAAAACAGTCTATTGTCTAACGTGTTGTTGAAAATGAACACCTGTACATCTTGATGCAGGATTTCATTTCCAACGTTCTTATCGAAATGAAAGAACTCTCATGCAAGAATTCAAAACCAGGGGTTGTTTACCCGTTCCCGGCATACTATTGGAAACATAATTAATGCTATTTAACTTTTAGGTGTATACCAAGTCAAACTAATAATCGTACAATTAATCAACCCAGCCCGGCTCTTCTATGGCTCTAGCGCCCCTTTAGGTCAAATGAGATGCCCAAATGAGCGTACCACTACATAACCAAACAGGTGAGGAGGCTGGGCATGTCTTCCCTTAAAACTAACACCAATTTGTGAACTCGTCGAGGTAACATGTTCTCAAAAATAATCAGATGGTGACGTCACTAATTTCTTTTAAATTGGTTAGTATTGAAGAAACAAATGTCTACGACCATACCATGCTGAACAAACCGGTTCTCGTCCAATCTCCGAAGTCAAGCAGCATAGGGCCTGGTCATTACTAAGATGGGAGGAACTTGGGGGATACCGGGTGTTGTAGGCTTTTTGCTCTATGATATGTGGACGACTTGATGGCCGTTTACATTTTGTCGTCATTCTTTAAACTTATTTATTATTTTTTCTTCCATTCACCGAATTCCTTCATTCCGCCTTTTGGAAAGGATATTCCATCTTTCTCATTGAAAGGTTGGCCGCAAAGAAAAGGGTGACGAATGTGTGGGTGCTCTTCCCTTTTATCAGAAGCTTTTGGTTGAAGTCCTACTCCACCCCTCCTCCCCTTAACCACCTCTTTAACAAACACCTCTAACCCCCACCCTGGCAAAGCTTTTCTTCTTCTCGTCTTCCATCTTTCATATAGCACCACCGTCAATATTATGGCACAATGTTTTCCCCTTAGTGGTTGCCAAGTGTGAGGGCGTACATATTGCGCATTCCTAATATTACGTCACGAATGAAAGCTAGGTGAAAACTATCCAAGATGCTAACTTTTTGAAGTCTGTTTCATCACTATTGTCACCCATTAAAGGATGATTTTTGATAAGATGTAACCATATTGTATTCCTTTTCTGCAGGACCTGACCTACAATGGGCATAGACGTTCCGCTCTTTTGGATTGATACCTCCATGCCATAGAACAAAAGCCCCATCTGAAGAGGAGCTTGTCTTTTAGTTAAATAAGCAGCATTCGAGGTTTTCCTGTTTCGTCACGCAGTCGGTCACTTGAAACAATTCATGAACAAATGAAACCGAAGCATCTCTATAAACTAACACCAATTTGTGAACTCGTCGAGGTCACATGTTCTCAAAAAAAATCAGATGGTGACGTCACTAATTTCTTTTAAATTGGTAAGCAATGAGGAAACAAATGTCAACGACCATACCATGCTGAACATACCGGTTCTCGTCCGATCTCCGAAGTCAAGCAGCATAGGGCCCGGTCAGTACTGAGATAGGAGACCCCTCGGGAATACCGAATATCGGAATGAAAGAAAAAAGAGATCATTTTATGAGATGTTAAGGACGACACGAATTGCAAGGGTCCCCCTTCCGATTTGTCCTGTCCTTAACATCTCATGAAATGATCTGCAATTACATAGTTTGGATAGACAGAGATCATAGACTCCTTCTAGAGATGAAAAGAGATCGTTTCATGAGATTTTAAGGACGACACGAATTGCAAGGGTCCCCCCTTGCGATTTGTCCTGTTCTTCACATCTCATGAAATGATCTGCAATTACATAGTTTGGATAGACAGAGATCATAGACACTTTCTAGAGAGAGATGACAAGAGATCATTTCATGAGATGTTAAGGACGACACGAATTGCAAGGGTCCCCCTTCCGATTTGTCCTGTCCTTAACATCTCATGAAATGATCTGCAATTACATAGTTTTAATAGACAGAGATCATAGACTCCTTCTAGAGATGAAAAGAGATCATTTCATGAGATGTTAAGGACGACACAAATTGCAAGGGTCCCCCCTTGCGATTTGTCATGTTCTTGACATCTCATGAAATGATCTGCAGTTACATAGTTTGGATAGACAGAGATCATAGAGTCCTTCTAGAGATGAAAAGAGATCATTTCATGAGATTTTAAGGACGACACGAATTGCAAGGGTCCCCCCTTGCGATTTGTCCTGTTCTTAACAGCTCATGAAATGATCTGCAATTACATAGTTTGGATAGACAGAGATCATACACTCCTTCTAGAGATGAAAAGAAATCATTTCATGTGATGTTAAGGACGACACGAATTGCAAGGGTCCCCCCTTGTCATTTGTCCCGTTCGTAACATCTTATGAGATGAAAAGAGATCATTTTATGAGATAAGGACGACACAAATGGCAAGGGTCCCCCTAGTCATTTGTCCCGTTCTTAACATCTCATGAAATGATCTGCAATGACATAGTTTGGATAGACAGAAATAATACACACCTTCTAGAGATGAAAAGAAATCATTTCATGACATGTTAAGGACGACCCCGAATGCAAGGGTCCCCCCCTTGCCATTTGGGGCGACTTAGAATGCAAGGCTCCCCCTTGCAATTTGTCCCGCCCTTAACATTGTCATGGAATGATCTGCGATTACATAGTTTGGATAGACAGAGAGCTACTCTCCTATATAGAGATGAAAATAGATCATTTCATGACATGTTAAGGACGACCCCAAATGCAAGGGTCCCCCCTTGCCATTTGGGGCGACTCAGAATGCAAGGCTCCCCCCTTGCAATTTGTCCCGCCCTTAACATTGTCATGGAATGATCTGCGATTACATAGTTTGGATAGACAGAGATCTAATCTCCTATATAGAGATGAAAAGAGATCATTTCATGACATGTTAAGGACGACCCCGAATGCAAGGGTCCCCCCTTGCCATTTGGGGCGACTCAGAATGCAAGGCTCCCCCCTTGCAATTTGTCCCGCCCTTAACATTGTCATGGAATGATCTGCGATTACATAGTTTGGATAGACAGAGATGTGCTGTCCTATATAGAGATAAAAAGAGATCATTTCATGACATGTTAAGGACGACACGAATTGCAAGGGTCCCCCCTTGCCATTTGGGGCGACTCAGAATGCAAGGCTCCTATATAGAGATGAAAAGAGATCATTTCATGAGATGAGGACGACACAAATGGCAAGGGTCCCCCTTGTCATTTATCCCGTTCTTAACATCTTATGAGATGAAAAGAGATCATTTTATGAGATAAGGACGACACAAATGGCAAGGGTCCCCCTAGTCATTTGTCCCGTTCTTAACATCTCATGAAATGATCTGCAATTACATAGTTTGGATAGAAAGAGATCTACTCTCCTATATAGAGATAAAAAGAGATCATTTCACGACATGTTAAGGAAGACCCCGAATGCAAGGGTCCCCCCTTGCCATTTGGGGCGACTTAGAATGCAAGGCTCCCCTTGCAATTTGTCCCGCCCTTAAGATTGTCATGGAATGATCTGCGATTACATAGTTTGGATAGACAGAGAGCTACTCTCCTATATAGAGATGAAAATAGATCATTTCATGACATGTTAAGGACGACCCCAAATGCAAGGGTCCCCCCTTGCCATTTGGGGCGACTCAGAATGCAAGGCTCCCCCCTTGCAATTTGTCCTGCCCTTAACATTGTCATGGAATGATCTGCGATTACATATTTTGGATAGACAGAGATCTACTTTCCTATATAGAGATAAAAAGAGATCATTTCATGACATGTTAAGGACGACCCCGAATGCAAGGGTCTCCCCTTGCCATTTGGGGCGACTCAGAATGCAAGGCTCCCCCCTTGCAATTTGTCCCGCCCTTAACATTGTCATGGAATGATCTGCGATTACATAGTTTGGATAGACAGAGATCTACTCTCCTATATAGAGATGAAAAGAGATCATTTCATGACATGTTAAGGACGACCCCGAATGCAAGGGTCCCCCCTTGCCATTTGGGGCGACTCAGAATGCAAGGCTCCCCCCTTGCAATTTGTCCCGCCCTTAACATTGTCATGGAATGATCTGCGATTACATAGTTTGGATAGACAGAGATCTACTCTCCTATATAGAGATCAAAAGAGATCATTTCATGACATGTTAAGGACGACCCCGAATGCAAGGGTCCGCCCTTGCCATTTGGGGCGACTCAGAATGCAAGGCTCCCCCCTTGCAATTTGTCCCGCCCTTAACATTGTCATGGAATGATCTGCGATTACATAGTTTGGATAGACAGAGATCTACTTTCATATATAGAGATAAAAAGAGATCATTTCATGACATGTTAAGGACGACCCCGAATGCAAGGGTCCCCCCTTGCCATTTTGGGGCGACTCAGAATGCAAGGCTCCCCCCTTGCAATTTGTCCCGCCCTTAACATTGTCATGGAATGATCTGCGATTACATAGTTTGGATAGACAGAGATCTACTCTCCTATATAGAGATGAAAAGAGATCATTTCATGACATGTTAAGGACGACCCCGAATGCAAGGGTCCCCCCTTGCCATTTTGGGGCGACTCAGAATGCAAGGCTCCCCCCTTGCAATTTGTCCCGCCCTTAACATTGTCATGGAATGATCTGCGATTACATAGTTTGGATAGACAGAGATCTACTCTCCTATATAGAGATGAAAAGAGATCATTTCATGACATGTTAAGGACGACCCCGAATGCAAGGGTCCCCCCTTGCCATTTGGGGCGACTCAGAATGCAAGGCTCCCCCCTTGCAATTTGTCCCGCCCTTAACATTGTCATGGAATGATCTGCGATTACATAGTTTGGATAGACAGAGATGTACTGTCCTATATAGAGATAAAAAGAGATCATTTCATGACATGTTAAGGACGACCCCGAATGCAAGGGTCCCCCCTTGCCATTTGGGGCGACTCAGAATGCAAGGCTCCTATATAGAGATGAAAAGAGATCATTTCATGAGATGAGGACGACACAAATGGCAAGGGTCCCCCTTGTCATTTATCCCGTTCTTAACATCTTATGAGATGAAAAGAGATCATTTTATGAGATAAGGACGACACAAATGGCAAGGGTCCCCCTAGTCATTTGTCCCGTTCTTAACATCTCATGAAATGATCTGCAATTACATAGTTTGGATAGAAAGAGATCATACACACCTTTTAGAGATGAAAAGAAATCATTTCATGGCATGTTAAGGACGACCCCGAAAGCAAGGGTCCCCCCTTGCCATTTGGGGCGACTCAGAATGCAAGGCTCCCCCCTTGCAATTTGTCCCGCCCTTAACATTGTCATGGAATGATCTGCGATTACATAGTTTGGATAGACAGAGATCTACTCTCCTATATAGAGATAAAAAGAGATCATTTAACGACATGTTAAGGAAGACCCCGAATGCAAGGGTCCCACCTTGCCATTTGGGGCGACTTAGAATGCAAGGCTCCCCCTTGCAATTTGTCCCGCCCTTAAGATTGTCATGGAATGATCTGCGATTACATAGTTTGGATAGACAGAGAGCTACTCTCCTATATAGAGATGAAAAGAGATCATTTCATGACATGTTAAGGACGACCCCGAATGCAAGGGTCCCCCCTTGCCATTTGGGGCGACTCAGAATGCAAGGCTCCCCCCTTGCAATTTGTCCCGCCCTTAACATTGTCATGGAATGATCTGCGATTACATAGTTTGGATAGACAGAGATCTACTTTCCTATATAGAGATAAAAAGAGATCATTTCATGACATGTTAAGGACGACCCCGAATGCAAGGGTCCCCCTTGCCATTTGGGGCGACTCAGAATGCAAGGCTCCCCCTTGCAATTTGTCCCGCCCTTAACATTGTCATGGAATGATCTGCGATTACATAGTTTGGATAGACAGAGATCTACTTTCCTATTATAGAGATAAAAAGAGATCATTTCATGACATGTTAAGGACGACCCCGAATGAAAGGGTCCCCCTTGCCATTTGGGGCGACTCAGAATGCAAGGCTCCCCCCTTGCAATTTGTCCCGCCCTTAACATTGTCATGGAATGATCTGCGATTACATAGTTTGGATAGACAGAGATCTACTCTCCTATATAGAGATGAAAAGAGACCATTTCATGACATGTTAAGGACGACCCCGAATGCAAGGGTCCCCCCTTCCCATTTGGGGCGACTCAGAATGCAAGGCTCCCCCCTTGCAATTTGTCCCGCCCTTATCATTGTCATGGAATGATCTGCGATTACATAGTTTGGATAGACAGAGATTTACTCTCCTATATAGAGATGAAAAGAGATCATTTCATGACATGTTAAGGACGACCCCGAATGCAAGGGTCCCCCCTTGCCATTTCGGGCGACTTAGAATGCAAGGCTCCCCCCTTGCAATTTGTCCCGCCCTTAACATTGTCATGGAATGATCTGCGATTACATAGTTTGGATAGACAGAGATCTTCTTTCCTATATAGAGATAAAAAAAGATCATTTCATGACATGTTAAGGACGACCCCGAATGCAAGGGTCCCCCCTTGCCATTTGGGGCGACTCAGATTGCAAGGCTCCCCCCCTTGCAATTTGTCCCGCCCTTAACATTGTCATGGAATGATCTGCGATTACATAGTTTGGATAGACAGAGATCTACTTTCCTATTATAGAGATAAAAAGAGATCATTTCATGACATGTTAAGGACGACCCCGAATGAAAGGGTCCCCCTTGCCATTTGGGGCGACTCAGAATGCAAGGCTCCCCCCCTTGCAATTTGTCCCGCCCTTAACATTGTCATGGAATGATCTGCGATTACATAGTTTGGATAGACAGAGATCTACTCTCCTATATAGAGATGAAAAGAGACCATTTCATGACATGTTAAGGACGACCCCGAATGCAAGGGTCCCCCCTTCCCATTTGGGGCGACTCAGAATGCAAGGCTCCCCCCTTGCAATTTGTCCCGCCCTTATCATTGTCATGGAATGATCTGCGATTACATAGTTTGGATAGACAGAGATCTACTCTCCTATATAGAGATGAAAAGAGATCATTTCATGACATGTTAAGGACGACCCCGAATGCAAGGGTCCCCCCTTGCCATTTGGGGCGACTCAGAATGCAAGGCTCCCCCCTTGCAATTTGTCCCGCCCTTAACATTGTCATGGAATGATCTGCGATTACATAGTTTGGATAGACAGAGATCTACTTTCCTATATAGAGATAAAAAGAGATCATTTCATGACATGTTAAGGACGACCCCGAATGCAAGGGTCCCCCTTGCCATTTGGGGCGACTCAGAATGCAAGGCTCCCCCCTTGCAATTTGTCCCGCCCTTAACATTGTCATGGAATGATCTGCGATTACATAGTTTGGATAGACAGAGATCTACTCTCCTATATAGAGATGAAAAGAAAACATTTCATGAGATGTTAAGGACGACCCCGAATGCAAGGGTCCCCCCTTGCCATTTGGGGCGACTCAGAATGCAAGGCTCCCCCCTTGCAATTTGTCCCGCCCTTAACATTGTCATGGAATGATCTGCGATTACATAGTTTGGATAGACAGAGATCTACTCTCCTATATAGAGATCAAAAGAGATCATTTCATGACATGTTAAGGAGGACCCCGAATGCAAGGGTCCGCCCTTGCCATTTGGGGCGACTTAGAATGCAAGGCTCCCCCCTTGCAATTTGTCCCGCCCTTAACATTGTCATGGAATGATCTGCGATTACATAGTTTGGATAGACAGAGATCTTCTTTCCTATATAGAGATAAAAAGAGATCATTTCATGACATGTTAAGGACGACCCCGAATGCAAGGGTCCCCCCTTGCCATTTGGGGCGACTCAGATTGCAAGGCTCCCCCCTTGCAATTTGTCCCGCCCTTAACATTGTCATGGAATGATCTGCGATTACATAGTTTGGATAGACAGAGATCTACTCTCCTATATAGAGATGAAAAGAGATCATTTCATGACATGTTAAGGACGACCCCGAATGCAAATGTCCCCCCTTGCCATTTGGGGCGACTCCGAATGCAAGGCTCCCCCCCTTGCAATTTGTCCCGCCCTTAACATTGTCATGGAATGATCTGCGATTACATAGTTTGGATAGACAGAGATCTACTCTCCTATATAGAGATGAAAAGAGACCATTTCATGACATGTTAAGGACGACCCCGAATGCAAGGGTCCCCCCCTTCCCATTTGGGGCGACTCAGAATGCAAGGCTCCCCCCTTGCAATTTGTCCCGCCCTTATCATTGTCATGGAATGATCTGCGATTACATAGTTTGGATAGACAGAGATCTACTCTCCTATATAGAGATGAAAAGAGACCATTTCATGACATGTTAAGGACGACCCCGAATGCAAGGGTCCCCCCTTCCCATTTGGGGCGACTCAGAATGCAAGGCTCCCCCCTTGCAATTTGTCCCGCCCTTATCATTGTCATGGAATGATCTGCGATTACATAGTTTGGATAGACAGAGATCTACTCTCCTATATAGAGATGAAAAGAGATCATTTCATGACATGTTAAGGACGACCCCGAATGCAAGGGTCCCCCCTTGCCATTTGGGGCGACTCAGAATGCAAGGCTCCCCCCTTGCAATTTGTCCCGCCCTTAACATTGTCATGGAATGATCTGCGATTACATAGTTTGGATAGACAGAGATCTACTTTCCTATATAGAGATAAAAAGAGATCATTTCATGACATGTTAAGGACGACCCCGAATGCAAGGGTCCCCCTTGCCATTTGGGGCGACTCAGAATGCAAGGCTCCCCCCTTGCAATTTGTCCCGCCCTTAACATTGTCATGGAATGATCTGCGATTACATAGTTTGGATAGACAGAGATCTACTCTCCTATATAGAGATGAAAAGAAAACATTTCATGAGATGTTAAGGACGACCCCGAATGCAAGGGTCCCCCCTTGCCATTTGGGGCGACTCAGAATGCAAGGCTCCCCCCTTGCAATTTGTCCCGCCCTTAACATTGTCATGGAATGATCTGCGATTACATAGTTTGGATAGACAGAGATCTACTCTCCTATATAGAGATCAAAAGAGATCATTTCATGACATGTTAAGGAGGACCCCGAATGCAAGGGTCCGCCCTTGCCATTTGGGGCGACTTAGAATGCAAGGCTCCCCCCTTGCAATTTGTCCCGCCCTTAACATTGTCATGGAATGATCTGCGATTACATAGTTTGGATAGACAGAGATCTTCTTTCCTATATAGAGATAAAAAGAGATCATTTCATGACATGTTAAGGACGACCCCGAATGCAAGGGTCCCCCCTTGCCATTTGGGGCGACTCAGATTGCAAGGCTCCCCCCTTGCAATTTGTCCCGCCCTTAACATTGTCATGGAATGATCTGCGATTACATAGTTTGGATAGACAGAGATCTACTTTCCTATATAGAGATGAAAAGAGATCTTTTCATGACATATTAAGGACGACCCCGAATGCAAGGGTCCCCCCTTGCCATTTGGGGCGACTCAGAATGCAAGGCTCCCCCCTTGCAATTTGTCCCGCCCTTAACATTGTCATGGAATGATCTGCGATTACAAAGTTTGGATAGACAGAGATCTACTCTCCTATATAGAGATAAAAAGAGATCATTTCATGACATGTTAAGGATGACCCCGAATGCAAGGGTCCCCCCTTGCCATTTGGGGCGACTCCGAATGCAAGGCTCCCCCTTGCAATTTGTCCCGCCCTTAACATTGTCATGGAATGATCTGCGATTACATAGTTTGGATAGACAGAGATCTACTTTCCTATATAGAGATGAAAAGAGACCATTTCATGACATGTTAAGGACGACCCCGAATGCAAGGGTCCCCCCTTGCCATTTGGGGCGACTCAGAATGCAAGGCTCCCCCCTTGCAATTTGTCCCGCCCTTAACATTGTCATGGAATGATCTGCGATTACATAGTTTGGATAGACAGAGATCTACTCTCCTATATAGAGATGAAAAGAGATCATTTCATGACATGTTAAGGACGACCCCGAATGCAAATGTCCCCCCTTGCCATTTGGGGCGACTCCGAATGCAAGGCTCCCCCCCTTGCAATTTGTCCCGCCCTTAACATTGTCATGGAATGATCTGCGATTACATAGTTTGGATAGACAGAGATCTACTTTCCTATATAGAGATAAAAAGAGATCATTTCATGACATGTTAAGGACGACCCCGAATGCAAGGGTCCCCCTTGCCATTTGGGGCGACTCAGAATGCAAGGCTCCCCCCTTGCAATTTGTCCCGCCCTTAACATTGTCATGGAATGATCTGCGATTACATAGTTTGGATAGACAGAGATCTACTCTCCTATATAGAGATGAAAAGAGATCATTTCATGACATGTTAAGGACGACCCCGAATGCAAGGGTCCCCCTTGCCATTTGGGGCGACTCAGAATGCAAGGCTCCCCCCTTGCAATTTGTCCCGCCCTTAACATTGTCATGGAATGATCTGCGATTACATAGTTTGGATAGACAGAGATCTACTCTCCTATAGAGATGAAAAGGGATCATTTCATTATATGTTAAGGACGACCCCGAATGCAAGGGTCCCCCCTTGCCATTTGGGGCGACTCAGAATGCAAGGCTCCCCCCTTGCAATTTGTCCCGCCCTTAACATTGTCATGGAATGATCTGCGATTACATAGTTTGGATAGACAGAGATCTACTCTCCTATATAGAGATGAAAAGAGATCATTTCATGACATGTTAAGGACGACCCCGAATGCAAGGGTCCCCCCTTGCCATTTGGGGCGACTCAGAATGCAAGGCTCCCCCCTTGCAATTTGTCCCGCCCTTAACATTGTCATGGAATGATCTGCGATTACATAGTTTGGATAGACAGAGATCTACTCTCCTATAGAGATGAAAAGGGATCATTTCATTATATGTTAAGGACGACCCCGAATGCAAGGGTCCCCCCTTGCCATTTGGGGCGACTCAGAATGCAAGGCTCCCCCCTTGCAATTTGTCCCGCCCTTAACATTGTCATGGAATGATCTGCGATTACATAGTTTGGATAGACAGAGATCTACTCTCCTATATAGAGATGAAAAGAGATCATTTCATGACATGTTAAGGACGACCCCGAATGCAAGGGTCCCCCCTTGCCATTTGGGGCGACTCAGAATGCAAGGCTCCCCCCTTGCAATTTGTCCCGCCCTTAACATTGTCATGGAATGATCTGCGATTACATAGTTTGGATAGACAGAGATCTACTTTCCTATATAGAGATAAAAAGAGATCATTTCATGACATGTTAAGGACGACCCCGAATGCAAGGGTCCCCCTTGCCATTTGGGGCGACTCAGAATGCAAGGCTCCCCCTTGCAATTTGTCCCGCCCTTAACATTGTCATGGAATGATCTGCGATTACATAGTTTGGATAGACAGAGATCTACTTTCCTATTATAGAGATAAAAAGAGATCATTTCATGACATGTTAAGGACGACCCCGAATGAAAGGGTCCCCCTTGCCATTTGGGGCGACTCAGAATGCAAGGCTCCCCCCTTGCAATTTGTCCCGCCCTTAACATTGTCATGGAATGATCTGCGATTACATAGTTTGGATAGACAGAGATCTACTCTCCTATATAGAGATGAAAAGAGACCATTTCATGACATGTTAAGGACGACCCCGAATGCAAGGGTCCCCCCTTCCCATTTGGGGCGACTCAGAATGCAAGGCTCCCCCCTTGCAATTTGTCCCGCCCTTATCATTGTCATGGAATGATCTGCGATTACATAGTTTGGATAGACAGAGATTTACTCTCCTATATAGAGATGAAAAGAGATCATTTCATGACATGTTTATAAGGACGACCCCGAATGCAAGGGTCCCCCCTTGCCATTTCGGGCGACTTAGAATGCAAGGCTCCCCCCTTGCAATTTGTCCCGCCCTTAACATTGTCATGGAATGATCTGCGATTACATAGTTTGGATAGACAGAGATCTTCTTTCCTATATAGAGATAAAAAAAGATCATTTCATGACATGTTAAGGACGACCCCGAATGCAAGGGTCCCCCCTTGCCATTTGGGGCGACTCAGATTGCAAGGCTCCCCCCCTTGCAATTTGTCCCGCCCTTAACATTGTCATGGAATGATCTGCGATTACATAGTTTGGATAGACAGAGATCTACTTTCCTATTATAGAGATAAAAAGAGATCATTTCATGACATGTTAAGGACGACCCCGAATGAAAGGGTCCCCCTTGCCATTTGGGGCGACTCAGAATGCAAGGCTCCCCCCCTTGCAATTTGTCCCGCCCTTAACATTGTCATGGAATGATCTGCGATTACATAGTTTGGATAGACAGAGATCTACTCTCCTATATAGAGATGAAAAGAGACCATTTCATGACATGTTAAGGACGACCCCGAATGCAAGGGTCCCCCCTTCCCATTTGGGGCGACTCAGAATGCAAGGCTCCCCCCTTGCAATTTGTCCCGCCCTTATCATTGTCATGGAATGATCTGCGATTACATAGTTTGGATAGACAGAGATCTACTCTCCTATATAGAGATGAAAAGAGATCATTTCATGACATGTTAAGGACGACCCCGAATGCAAGGGTCCCCCCTTGCCATTTGGGGCGACTCAGAATGCAAGGCTCCCCCCTTGCAATTTGTCCCGCCCTTAACATTGTCATGGAATGATCTGCGATTACATAGTTTGGATAGACAGAG
The DNA here is from genome assembly GCA_035222895.1 of Strongylocentrotus droebachiensis. Classification (NCBI taxonomy): domain Eukaryota; kingdom Metazoa; phylum Echinodermata; class Echinoidea; order Camarodonta; family Strongylocentrotidae; genus Strongylocentrotus; species Strongylocentrotus droebachiensis. The sequence goes on from JAVYIG010005035.1 coordinate 77,089, forward strand.
ATCTACTTTCCTATATAGAGATAAAAAGAGATCATTTCATGACATGTTAAGGACGACCCCGAATGCAAGGGTCCCCCTTGCCATTTGGGGCGACTCAGAATGCAAGGCTCCCCCCTTGCAATTTGTCCCGCCCTTAACATTGTCATGGAATGATCTGCGATTACATAGTTTGGATAGACAGAGATCTACTCTCCTATATAGAGATGAAAAGAAAACATTTCATGAGATGTTAAGGACGACCCCGAATGCAAGGGTCACCCCTTGCCATTTGGGGCGACTCAGAATGCAAGGCTCCCCCCTTGCAATTTGTCCCGCCCTTAACATTGTCATGGAATGATCTGCGATTACATAGTTTGGATAGACAGAGATCTACTCTCCTATATAGAGATCAAAAGAGATCATTTCATGACATGTTAAGGAGGACCCCGAATGCAAGGGTCCGCCCTTGCCATTTGGGGCGACTTAGAATGCAAGGCTCCCCCCTTGCAATTTGTCCCGCCCTTAACATTGTCATGGAATGATCTGCGATTACATAGTTTGGATAGACAGAGATCTTCTTTCCTATATAGAGATAAAAAGAGATCATTTCATGACATGTTAAGGACGACCCCGAATGCAAGGGTCCCCCCTTGCCATTTGGGGCGACTCAGATTGCAAGGCTCCCCCCTTGCAATTTGTCCCGCCCTTAACATTGTCATGGAATGATCTGCGATTACATAGTTTGGATAGACAGAGATCTACTTTCCTATATAGAGATGAAAAGAGATCTTTTCATGACATATTAAGGACGACCCCGAATGCAAGGGTCCCCCCTTGCCATTTGGGGCGACTCAGAATGCAAGGCTCCCCCCTTGCAATTTGTCCCGCCCTTAACATTGTCATGGAATGATCTGCGATTACAAAGTTTGGATAGACAGAGATCTACTCTCCTATATAGAGATAAAAAGAGATCATTTCATGACATGTTAAGGATGACCCCGAATGCAAGGGTCCCCCCTTGCCATTTGGGGCGACTCCGAATGCAAGGCTCCCCCTTGCAATTTGTCCCGCCCTTAACATTGTCATGGAATGATCTGCGATTACATAGTTTGGATAGACAGAGATCTACTTTCCTATATAGAGATGAAAAGAGACCATTTCATGACATGTTAAGGACGACCCCGAATGCAAGGGTCCCCCCTTGCCATTTGGGGCGACTCAGAATGCAAGGCTCCCCCCTTGCAATTTGTCCCGCCCTTAACATTGTCATGGAATGATCTGCGATTACATAGTTTGGATAGACAGAGATCTACTCTCCTATATAGAGATGAAAAGAGATCATTTCATGACATGTTAAGGACGACCCCGAATGCAAATGTCCCCCCTTGCCATTTGGGGCGACTCCGAATGCAAGGCTCCCCCCCTTGCAATTTGTCCCGCCCTTAACATTGTCATGGAATGATCTGCGATTACATAGTTTGGATAGACAGAGATCTACTTTCCTATATAGAGATAAAAAGAGATCATTTCATGACATGTTAAGGACGACCCCGAATGCAAGGGTCCCCCTTGCCATTTGGGGCGACTCAGAATGCAAGGCTCCCCCCTTGCAATTTGTCCCGCCCTTAACATTGTCATGGAATGATCTGCGATTACATAGTTTGGATAGACAGAGATCTACTCTCCTATATAGAGATGAAAAGAGATCATTTCATGACATGTTAAGGACGACCCCGAATGCAAGGGTCCCCCTTGCCATTTGGGGCGACTCAGAATGCAAGGCTCCCCCCTTGCAATTTGTCCCGCCCTTAACATTGTCATGGAATGATCTGCGATTACATAGTTTGGATAGACAGAGATCTACTCTCCTATAGAGATGAAAAGGGATCATTTCATTATATGTTAAGGACGACCCCGAATGCAAGGGTCCCCCCTTGCCATTTGGGGCGACTCAGAATGCAAGGCTCCCCCCTTGCAATTTGTCCCGCCCTTAACATTGTCATGGAATGATCTGCGATTACATAGTTTGGATAGACAGAGATCTACTCTCCTATATAGAGATGAAAAGAGATCATTTCATGACATGTTAAGGACGACCCCGAATGCAAGGGTCCCCCCTTGCCATTTGGGGCGACTCAGAATGCAAGGCTCCCCCCTTGCAATTTGTCCCGCCCTTAACATTGTCATGGAATGATCTGCGATTACATAGTTTGGATAGACAGAGATCTACTCTCCTATAGAGATGAAAAGGGATCATTTCATTATATGTTAAGGACGACCCCGAATGCAAGGGTCCCCCCTTGCCATTTGGGGCGACTCAGAATGCAAGGCTCCCCCCTTGCATTTTGTCCCGCCCTTAACATTGTCATGGAATGATCTGCGATTACATAGTTTGGATAGACAGAGATCTACTCTCCTATATAGAGATGAAAAGAGATCATTTCATGACATGTTAAGGACGACCCCGAATGCAAGGGTCCCCCCTTGCCATTTGGGGCGACTCAGAATGCAAGGCTCCCCCCTTGCAATTTGTCCCGCCCTTAACATTGTCATGGAATGATCTGCGATTACATAGTTTGGATAGACAGAGATCTACTCTCCTACAACTGTAGTTAATGTTTCCCGTATTCATGTTTAATTAAATTAAATTCATACCAAGTAGCGAAATGTCCTAATAACTGGTAATTTATATTTGTAGTATTTTCGAAATGAATTGCACATGACTAAATCATCAGTAATTAAGAAATATGCTGTAAATTCAGATAAATTGTTTATAAAACATAGATCTGCACGCACCCCATATTCAATATGCAAATTAATTGGTGTCAGCTGGTTCAACTGGAAATATGCACACAGACCAGTTATCAACTGGTGCAATGAATAGATGCCAACAGTCAGTTATCAACTGGTGAAAATAGAAATATGCCAACAGTCACGGATTATCTCCACGGAGCTTAAATGGTAACTGTGAAACATCAAGACACCTTAAATAACTCGTTTTTCACACCTAGAAATCACGGAATTCCCAGCTTATATTAATGATCCGTTTGAGTCACGAGATCATCACCGCGGAACTGCAGGCAAGTTTGACTACCATTTAAATAGGTGTTTTAAGACACCTAATAATGACTAATTTTTCACACCTAAAAATCACCGATGCCCAGCTTAGATTAATAATCCGTTTGAGTCACGAGATCATCACCGCGGAACTGCTGACAAGTTTGACTACCATTTAAATAGTTGTTTTAAGACACCTAATAATTACTTATTTTTCATACCTAAATATCACGAATTCACAGCTTATATTAATAATCTGTTTGAGTCACGAGATCATCACCGCGAAACTGCTGGCAAGTTTGACTACCATTTAAATAGGTGTTTTAAGACACCTAATAATGACTAATTTTTCACGCCTAAAAATAACCGATGCCTAGCTTAGATTAATAATCCGTTTGAGTCACGAGATCATCACCGCGGAACTGCTGGCAACTTTGACTACCATTTAAATAGGTGTTTTAATACACCTAATAATTACTAATTTTTCACACCTAAATATCACGGATTCACAGCTTAGATTAGTAATCAGTGTTAGCTACGTGATCATCACCAAGAAAGTTATGGTAACTTTGAAACCATTTAAAAGGGTGTTTTAAGACACCTAATAATTATTAATTTTTCAAACCTAAAAGTCACGTATGCCCAGCTTAGATTAATAATCCGTTTGAGTCACGAGATCATCACCGCGGAACTGCTGGCAATTTTGACTACCATTTAAATAGGTGTTTTAAGACACCTAATAATTACTAATTTTTCACACCTAAATATCACGGATTCACAGCTTAGATTAGTAATCAGTTTTAACTACGTGATCATAACCAAGAAAGTTATGGTAACTTTGAAACCATTTAAAGAGGTGTGTAAGACACCTCATAATTACTTATTTATAACCACCATCGGTTAACGGACAAAAAACTCGTTGCTTGGTCAAGTGGTTATTTGGTCATAAACACGTGATTTACAGAGGTAAGTGGAATCACGTTACTCCAGTCGCGTGATATATTGGTGGTGTTTAGGTTAGATGAAAACGTGAACAGGAGTACCTTTTTTGTTTAAATGAAGGCACGTGTCGATAACGTTTAAATCTAGTTCAAAAGGCACCATACTTTAAAATCACTTAAAATACACTCCCAAAAGAGGTTAATTTTTAGTGTTTTGTTTATTGGGAAGGAAAGGAAGAAGAGGAAGAAGAAGAAAAGAGGGAACGGGGGCGAAGGGCTCTTGCCTCCCTCCCCCCCCCCCCCCGCCAAAAATATATAAGAGAGAGAGAGAAGGTAAAGGGAAAAGGAAAGGGAAAGAGAATATAAAGGAAAGAAAGAAGAGAGAAGAGGAAGAAGAAAAAAAGAGGGAAACGTGGGCGAAGGACTCTTGCCTCCTCCCCCCCCCCTGCCAAAAAATAAATAAGAGAGAGAGAGAGAAGGGAAAGGGAAAGAGAAAGAGAAGATAAAAGGGAAGAGAGAAGAGAAAGAAGAAGAAAAGAGGGAAACGGGGGCGAAGGGCTCTTGCCTCCCCCCTCCCCTCTCCGCCAAAAAAATAAATAAGATAGAGAGAGAAGGGAAAGGGAAAGGGAAAAAGAAGATAAAAGGAAAGAGAGAAGAGGAAGAAGAATAAAAGAGGGAAACGGGGGCGAAGGGCTCTTGCCTCCCTCCCCCCGCCAAAAAATAAATAAAAGAGAGAGAGAGAGAAGGGAAAGGGAAAAGGAAAGGGAAAGAGAATATAAAGGAAAGAAAGAAGAGAGAAGAGGAAGAAGAAGAAAAGAGGGAAACGTGGGCGAAGGGCTCTTGCCTCCCCCCCCAAAAAAAAACAACAGAGAGATAGAGAAGAGAAAGGGAAAGGGAAAGAGGTGATAAAAGGAAAGAAGAGGAAGAAGAATAACAAGAAAAGAGGGAACGGGGGCGAAGGGCTCTTGCCTCCCTCCCCCCCCCCGCCAAAAATATATAAGAGAGAGAGAGAAGGTAAAGGGAAAAGGAAAGGGAAAGAGAATATAAAGGAAAGAAAGAAGAGAGAAGAGGAAGAAGAAAAAAAGAGGGAAACGTGGGCGAAGGACTCTTGCCTCCCCCCCCCCCCTGCCAAAAAATAAATAAGAGAGAGAGAGAGAGAAGGGAAAGGGAAAGAGAGAAGAGGAAGAAGAATAAAAGACGGAAACGGGGGCGAAGGGCTCTTGCCTCCCTCCCCCCGCCAAAAAATAAATAAAATAGAGAGAGAGAGAAGGGAAAAGGAAAAGGAAAGGGAAAGAGAATATAAAGGAAAGAAAGAAGAGAGAAGAGGAAGAAGAAGAAAAGAGGGAAACGTGGGCGAAGGGCTCTTGCCTCCCCCCCCCAAAAAAAAAAACAAAAAAAAAACAGAAAGATAGAGAAGAGAAAGGGAAAGGGAAAGAGGTGATAAAAGGAAAGAAGAGGAAGAAGAATAACAAGAAAAGAGGGAAACGGGTGAAGGGCTCTTGCCTCTCCCCCCCCCCAAACCCCTCCCCGCCCCCCCCCCCCGCCAAAAATTAAAGAGAGAGAGAGAGAAAGGAAAGGGAAAGAGAATATAAAAGGAAAGGAAGAAGAATAAGAAGAAAAGAGGGAAACGGGGGCGAAGGGCTCTTGCCTCCTCCCCCCCCCCCCCCCCCGCCAAAAAATAAATAAGAGAGAGAGAGAGAGAGAACGGAAAGGCAAAGGCAAAGAGAAGATAAAATGAAAGAAAGAAGCGGAATAAGAAGGAAAGATGGAAACTGGGAAAGGGCGAAGAGCTCTTGCCTCCCCCCCCCCTCCCCGACAAAAAAATAAATTAGAGAGACAGAGTAGGCAAAGGGAAAGGGAAAGAGAACATAAAAGGAAAGAAAGAAGAGGAAGAAGAAGAAAAGAGGGAAACGGGGGCGAAGGGCTCTTGCCTCCCTCCCCCGCCAAAAAATAAATAAAAGAGAGAGAGAGAAGGGAAAGGGAAAAGGAAAGGGAAAGAGAAGATAAAAAGAAAGAAAGAAGAGGAAGAAGAATAAGAAGAAAAAGAAGAAAAGAGAGAAACGGGGGCGAAGGGCTCTTGCCTCCTCCCCCCCACGCCCCCCCCCCCCCCGCCAAAAAATAAATAAGAGAGAGAGAGAAGGCAAAGGCAAAGGCAAAGGCAAAGAGAAGATAAAATGAAAGAAAGAAGCGGAATAAGAAGGAAAGAGGGAAACGGGGAAGGGCGAAGGGCACTTGCCTCCCCCCCCCTCCCCGCCAAAAAAATAAATGAGAGAGAGAGAGAATGGAAAGGGAAAGGAAAATAGAAAATAAAGGAAAGAATGAAGAGGAAGAAGAAGAAAAGAGGGAAACTGGGGCGAAGGGCTCTTGCCTCCTCCCCCCCCCTGCCAAAAAATAAATAAGAGAGAGAGAGAGAGAAGGGAAAGAAAAAGGGAAAGATAAGATAAAAGGAAAGAGAGAAGAGGAAGAAGAAGAAAAGTGGGAAACGGGGCGAAGGGCTCTTGCCTCCCTCCCCCCGCCAAAAAATAAATAAAAGAGAGAGAGAGAGAAGGGAAAGGGAAAAGGAAAGGGAAAGAGAATATAAAGGAAAGAAAGAAGAGAGAAGAGGAAGAAGAAGAAAAGAGGGAAACGTGGGCGAAGGGCTCTTGCCTCCCCCCCCCCCCCGCCAAAAAATACATAATAGAGAGATAGAGAAGAGAAAGGGAAAGGGAAAGAGGTGATAAAAGGAAAGAGAGAAGAAGAAGAAAACAAGATGGAAACGGAGGCGAAAGGCTCTCGCCTCCCTCCCCCCGCCAAAAAATAAATAAAAGAAAGAGAGATAGAGAAGGGAAAGGGAAAAGGAAAGGGAAAGAGAATATCAAGGAAAGAAAGAAGAGGAAGAGGAAGAAGAAGAAAAGAGGGAAACGTGGGCGAAGGGCTCTTGCCTCCTCCCCCCCCACCCCCCCCCCCCCGCCAAAAAATAAATAAGATAGAGAGAGAAGGGAAAGGGAAAGGGAAAAAGAAGATAAAAGGAAAGAGAGAAGAGGAAGAAGAATAAAAGAGGGAAACGGGGCGAAGGGCTCTTGCCTCCCTCCCCCCGCCAAAAAATAAATAAAAGAGAGAGAGAGATAAGGGAAAGGGAAAAGGAAAGGGAAAGAGAATATAAGGGAAAGAAAGAAGAGAGAAGAGGAAGAAGAAGAAAAGAGGGAAACGTGGGCGAAGGGCTCTTGCCTCCCCCCCCCCAAAAAAAAAACAGAGAGAAAGAGAAGAGAAAGGGAAAGGGAAAGAGGTGATAAAAGGAAAGAAGAGGAAGAAGAATAACAAGAAAAGAGGGAACGGGGGCGAAGGGCTCTTGCCTCCCTCCCCCCCCCCCCTCGCCAAAAATATATAAGAGAGAGAGAGAAGGTAAAGGGAAAAGGAAAGGGAAAGAGAATATAAAGGAAAGAAAGAAGAGAGAAGAGGAAGAAGAAAAAAAGAGGGAAACGTGGGCGAAGGACTCTTGCCTCCCCCCCCCCTGCCAAAAAATAAATAAGAGAGAGAGAGAAAAGGGAAGAGAGAAGAGGAAGAAGAAGAAAAGAGGGAAACGGGGGCGAAGGGCTCTTGCCTCCCCCCCCCCCTCTCCGCCCCCAAAAAATAAGATAGAGAGAGAAGGGAAAGGGAAAGGGAAAGAGAAGATAAAAGGAAAGAGAGAAGAGGAAGAAGAATAAAAGAGGGAAACGGGGGCGAAGGGCTCTTGCCTCCCCCCCCCCGCCAAAAAATAAATAAAATAGAGAGAGAGAGAAGGGAAAAGGAAAAGGAAAGGGAAAGAGAATATAAAAGGAAAGGAAGAAGAATAAGAAGAAAAGAGGGAAACGGGGGCGAAGGGCTCTTGCCTCCTCCCCCCCCCTCCGCCAAAAAATAAATAAGAGAGAGAGAGAGAGAGAACGGAAAGGCAAAGGCAAAGAGAAGATAAAATGAAAGAAAGAAGCGGATTAAGAAGGAAAGATGGAAACTGGGAAAGGGCGAAGAGCTCTTGCCTCCCCCCCCCCCTCCTCCCCGCCAAAAAAATAAATTAGAGAGAGAGAGTAGGCAAAGGGAAAGGGAAAGAGAACATAAAAGAAAAGAAAGAAGAGGAAGAAGAAGAAAAGAGGGAAACGGGGGCGAAGAGCTCTTGCCTCCCTCCCCCGCCAAAAAATAAATAAAAGAGAGAGAGAGAAGGGAAAGGGAAAAGGAAAGGGAAAGAGAAGATAAAAAGAAAGAAAGAAGAGGAAGAAGAATAAGAAGAAAAAGAAGAAAAGAGAGAAACGGGGGCGAAGGGCTCTTGCCTCCTCCCCCCCACCCCCCCCCCGCCAAAAAATAAATTAGAGAGAGAGAGTAGGCAAAGGGAAAGGGAAAGAGAACATAAAAGGAAAGAAAGAAGAGGAAGAAGAAGAAACGAGGGAAACGGGGGCGAAGGGCTCTTGCCTCCCCCCCCCCTCTCCGCCCCAAAAAAATAAGATAGAGAGAGAAGGGAAAGGGAAAGGGAAAGAGAAGATAAAAGGAAAGAGAGAAGAGGAAGAAGAATAAAAGAGGGAAACGGGGGCGAAGGGCTCTTGCCTCCCCCCCCGCCAAAAAATAAATAAAATAGAGAGAGAGAGAAGGGAAAAGGAAAAGGAAAGGGAAAGAGAATATAAAAGGAAAGGAAGAAGAATAAGAAGAAAAGAGGGAAACGGGGGCGAAGGGCTCTTGCCTCCTCCCCCCCCCCTCCGCCAAAAAATAAATAAGAGAGAGAGAGAGAGAGAACGGAAAGGCAAAGGCAAAGAGAAGATAAAATGAAAGAAAGAAGCGGATTAAGAAGGAAAGATGGAAACTGGGAAAGGGCGAAGAGCTCTTGCCTCCCCCCCCCCTCCTCCCCGCCAAAAAAATAAATTAGAGAGAGAGAGTAGGCAAAGGGAAAGGGAAAGAGAACATAAAAGAAAAGAAAGAAGAGGAAGAAGAAGAAAAGAGGGAAACGGGGGCGAAGAGCTCTTGCCTCCCTCCCCCGCCAAAAAATAAATAAAAGAGAGAGAGAGAAGGGAAAGGGAAAAGGAAAGGGAAAGAGAAGATAAAAAGAAAGAAAGAAGAGGAAGAAGAATAAGAAGAAAAAGAAGAAAAGAGAGAAACGGGGGCGAAGGGCTCTTGCCTCCTCCCCCCCACCCCCCCCCCCCGCCAAAAAATAAATTAGAGAGAGAGAGTAGGCAAAGGGAAAGGGAAAGAGAACATAAAAGGAAAGAAAGAAGAGGAAGAAGAAGAAACGAGGGAAACGGGGGCGAAGAGCTCTTGCCTCCCTCCCCCGCCAAAAAATAAATAAAAGAGAGAGAGAGAAGGGAAAGGGAAAAGGAAAGGGAAAGAGAAGATAAAAAGAAAGAAAGAAGAGGAAGAAGAATAAGAAGAAAAAGAAGAAAAGAGAGAAACGGGGGCGAAGGACTCTTGCCTTCCCCCCCCCCCCCCCCCTGCCAAAAAATAAATGAGAGAGAGAGAGAGAGAAGGGAAAGGGTAAGATAAAGAAAAGATAAAAGGAAAGAGAGAAGAGGAAGAAAAAGAAAAGAGGAAAACGGGGGCGAAGGGCTCTTGCCTCCTCCCCCCCCCCCCCGCCAAAAAATAAATAAGAGAGAGAGAGAGAACGGAAAGGGAAAGGCAAAGGCAAAGAGAAGATAAAATGAAAGAATGAAGAGGAAGAGGAAGAAAAGAGGGAAACGGGGGCGAAGGGCTCTTGCCTCCTCCCCCCCCCCCGCCAAAAAATAAATAAGAGAGAGAGAGTAGTAAAAGGGAAAGGGAAAGAGAAGATAAAAGGAAAGAAAGAAGCGGAATAAGAAGGAAAGAGGGAAACGGGGGCGAAGGGCTCTTGCCTCCCCCCCCCGCCTAAAAATAAATAGGAGAGAGTGAGAGAGAGAACGGAAAGGCAAAGGCAAAGGCAAAGAGAAGATAAAATGAAAGAAAGAAGCGGAATAATAAGGAAAGAGGGAAACGGGGAAAGGGCGAAGGGCTCTTGCCTCCCCCCCCCCCCTCCCCGCCAAAAAAAATAAATAAGAGAGAGAGAGTAGTAAAAGGGAAAGGGAAAGAGAAGATAAAAGGAAAGAAAGAAGCGGAATAAGAAGGAAAGAGGGAAACGGGGGCGAAGGGCTCTTGCCTCCCCCCCCCCGCCTAAAAATAAATAGGAGAGAGTGAGAGAGAGAACGGAAAGGCAAAGGCAAAGGCAAAGAGAAGATAAAATGAAAGAAAGAAGCGGAATAATAAGGAAAGAGGGAAACGGGGAAAGGGCGAAGGGCTCTTGCCTCCCCCGCTCCCCGCCAAAAAAATAAATAAGAGAGAGAGAGTAGTAAAAGGGAAAGGGAAAGAGAAGATAAAAGGAAAGAAAGAAGAGAAGAAGAAGAAAAGAGAGAAACGGGGGCGAAGGACTCTTGCCTTCCCCCCCCCCCCTGCCAAAAAATAACTGAGAGAGAGAGAGAGAAGGGAAAGGGTAAGATAAAGAAAAGATAAAAGGAAAGAGAGAAGAGGAAGAAAAAGAAAAGAGGAAAACGGGGGCGAAGGGCTCTTGCCTCCTCCCCCCCCCCCCCGCCAAAAAATAAATAAGAGAGAGAGAGAGAGAACGGAAAGGGAAAGGGAAAGGCAAAGAGAAGATAAAATGAAAGAATGAAGAGGAAGAGGAAGAAAAGAGGGAAACGGGGGCGAAGGGCTCTTGCCTCCTCCCCCCCCCCCCCCGCCAAAAAATAAATAAGAGAGAGAGAGTAGTAAAAGGGAAAGGGAAAGAGAAGATAAAAGGAAAGAAAGAAGCGGAATAAGAAGGAAAGAGGGAAACGGGGGCGAAGGGCTCTTGCCTCCCCCCCCCCCCCCGCCTAAAAATAAATAGGAGAGAGTGAGAGAGAGAACGGAAAGGCAAAGGCAAAGGCAAAGAGAAGATAAAATGAAAGAAAGAAGCGGAATAATAAGGAAAGAGGGAAACGGGGAAAGGGCGAAGGGCTCTTGCCTCCCCCCCCTCCCCGCCAAAAAAAAATAAATAAGAGAGAGAGAGTAGTAAAAGGGAAAGGGAAAGAGAAGATAAAAGGAAAGAAAGAAGCGGAATAAGAAGGAAAGAGGGAAACGGGGGCGAAGGGCTCTTGCCTCCCCCCCCCCGCCAAAAAATAAATAAAAGAAAGAGAGATAGAGAAGGGAAAGGGAAAAGGAAAGGGAAAGAGAATATCAAGGAAAGAAAGAAGAGGAAGAGGAAGAAGAAGAAAAGAGGGAAACGTGGGCGAAGGGCTCTTGCCTCCTCCCCCCCCCCCACCCCCCCCCCCCCGCCAAAAAATAAATAAGATAGAGAGAGAAGGGAAAGGGAAAGGGAAAAAGAAGATAAAAGGAAAGAGAGAAGAGGAAGAAGAATAAAAGAGGGAAACGGGGCGAAGGGCTCTTGCCTCCCCCCCCCCCGCCAAAAAATAAATAAAAGAGAGAGAGAGAGAAGGGAAAGGGAAAGAGAAAGAGAAGATAAAAGGGAAGAGAGAAGAGGAAGAAGAAGAAAAGAGGGAAACGGGGGCGAAGGGCTCTTGCCTCCCCCCCCCCCCACTCTCCGCCCAAAAAAAATAAGATAGAGAGAGAAGGGAAAGGGAAAGGGAAAGAGAAGATAAAAGGAAAGAGAGAAGAGGAAGAAGAATAAAAGAGGGAAACGGGGGCGAAGGGCTCTTGCCTCCCCCCCCCGCCAAAAAATAAATAAAATAGAGAGAGAGAGAAGGGAAAAGGAAAAGGAAAGGGAAAGAGAATATAAAAGGAAAGGAAGAAGAATAAGAAGAAAAGAGGGAAACGGGGGCGAAGGGCTCTTGCCTCCTCCCCCCCCCCCCCTCCGCCAAAAAATAAATAAGAGAGAGAGAGAGAGAGAACGGAAAGGCAAAGGCAAAGAGAAGATAAAATGAAAGAAAGAAGCGGATTAAGAAGGAAAGATGGAAACTGGGAAAGGGCGAAGAGCTCTTGCCTCCCCCCCCCCTCCTCCCCGCCAAAAAAATAAATTAGAGAGAGAGAGTAGGCAAAGGGAAAGGGAAAGAGAACATAAAAGAAAAGAAAGAAGAGGAAGAAGAAGAAAAGAGGGAAACGGGGGCGAAGAGCTCTTGCCTCCCTCCCCCGCCAAAAAATAAATAAAAGAGAGAGAGAGAAGGGAAAGGGAAAAGGAAAGGGAAAGAGAAGATAAAAAGAAAGAAAGAAGAGGAAGAAGAATAAGAAGAAAAAGAAGAAAAGAGAGAAACGGGGGCGAAGGGCTCTTGCCTCCTCCCCCCCCACCCCCCCCCGCCAAAAAATAAATTAGAGAGAGAGAGTAGGCAAAGGGAAAGGGAAAGAGAACATAAAAGGAAAGAAAGAAGAGGAAGAAGAAGAAACGAGGGAAACGGGGGCGAAGAGCTCTTGCCTCCCTCCCCCGCCAAAAAATAAATAAAAGAGAGAGAGAGAAGGGAAAGGGAAAAGGAAAGGGAAAGAGAAGATAAAAAGAAAGAAAGAAGAGGAAGAAGAATAAGAAGAAAAAGAAGAAAAGAGAGAAACGGGGGCGAAGGGCTCTTGCCTCCTCCCCCCCCACCCCCCCCCCCGCCAAAAAATAAATGAGAGAGAGAGAGAGAAAAGGGAAAGGGTAAGATAAAGAAAAGATAAAAGGAAAGAGAGAAGAGGAAGAAAAAGAAAAGAGGAAAACGGGGGCGAAGGGCTCTTGCCTCCTCCCCCCCCCCCCCCCCCGCCAAAAAATAAATAAGAGAGAGAGAGAGAACGGAAAGGGAAAGGCAAAGGCAAAGAGAAGATAAAATGAAAGAATGAAGAGGAAGAGGAAGAAAAGAGGGAAACGGGGGCGAAGGGCTCTTGCCTCCTCCCCCCCCCCCGCCAAAAAATAAATAAGAGAGAGAGAGTAGTAAAAGGGAAAGGGAAAGAGAAGATAAAAGGAAAGAAAGAAGCGGAATAAGAAGGAAAGAGGGAAACGGGGGCGAAGGGCTCTTGCCTCCCCCCCCCCCCCCGCCTAAAAATAAATAGGAGAGAGTGAGAGAGAGAACGGAAAGGCAAAGGCAAAGGCAAAGAGAAGATAAAATGAAAGAAAGAAGCGGAATAATAAGGAAAGAGGAAACGGGGAAAGGGCGAAGGGCTCTTGCCTCCCCCCCCCCCCCCCTCCCCGCCAAAAAAAATAAATAAGAGAGAGAGAGTAGTAAAAGGGAAAGGGAAAGAGAAGATAAAAGGAAAGAAAGAAGCGGAATAAGAAGGAAAGAGGGAAACGGGGGCGAAGGGCTCTTGCCTCCCCCCCCCCGCCTAAAAATAAATAGGAGAGAGTGAGAGAGAGAACGGAAAGGCAAAGGCAAAGGCAAAGAGAAGATAAAATGAAAGAAAGAAGCGGAATAATAAGGAAAGAGGGAAACGGGGAAAGGGCGAAGGGCTCTTGCCTCCCCCGCTCCCCGCCAAAAAAATAAATAAGAGAGAGAGAGTAGTAAAAGGGAAAGGGAAAGAGAAGATAAAAGGAAAGAAAGAAGAGAAGAAGAAGAAAAGAGAGAAACGGGGGCGAAGGACTCTTGCCTTCCCCCCCCCCCCCTGCCAAAAAATAACTGAGAGAGAGAGAGAGAAGGGAAAGGGTAAGATAAAGAAAAGATAAAAGGAAAGAGAGAAGAGGAAGAAAAAGAAAAGAGGAAAACGGGGGCGAAGGGCTCTTGCCTCCTCCCCCCCCCCCGCCAAAAAATAAATAAGAGAGAGAGAGAGAGAACGGAAAGGGAAAGGGAAAGGCAAAGAGAAGATAAAATGAAAGAATGAAGAGGAAGAGGAAGAAAAGAGGGAAACGGGGGCGAAGGGCTCTTGCCTCCTCCCCCCCCCCCCGCCAAAAAATAAATAAGAGAGAGAGAGTAGTAAAAGGGAAAGGGAAAGAGAAGATAAAAGGAAAGAAAGAAGCGGAATAAGAAGGAAAGAGGGAAACGGGGGCGAAGGGCTCTTGCCTCCCCCCCCCCCCCCCCGCCTAAAAATAAATAGGAGAGAGTGAGAGAGAGAACGGAAAGGCAAAGGCAAAGGCAAAGAGAAGATAAAATGAAAGAAAGAAGCGGAATAATAAGGAAAGAGGGAAACGGGGAAAGGGCGAAGGGCTCTTGCCTCCCCCCCCCCCCCCTCCCCGCCAAAAAAAATAAATAAGAGAGAGAGAGTAGTAAAAGGGAAAGGGAAAGAGAAGATAAAAGGAAAGAAAGAAGCGGAATAAGAAGGAAAGAGGGAAACGGGGGCGAAGGGCTCTTGCCTCCCCCCCCCCGCCTAAAAATAAATAGGAGAGAGTGAGAGAGAGAACGGAAAGGCAAAGGCAAAGAGAAGATAAAATGAAAGAAAGAAGCGGAATAATAAGGAAAGAGGGAAACGGGGAAAGGGCGAAGGGCTCTTGCCTCCACCCCCCCCACCCCGCTCCCCGCCAAAAAAATAAATAAGAGAGAGAGAGTAGTAAAAGGGAAAGGGAAAGAGAAGATAAAAGGAAAGAAAGAAGAGAAGAAGAAGAAAAGGGGAAAACGGGGGCGAAGGACTCTTGCCTCCCCCCCCCCCTGCCAAAAAATGAAAAATAAGAGAGAGAGAGAGAAGAGAAAGGGAAAGGGAAAGAGGTGATAAAAGGAAAGAAGAGGAAGAACAATAACAAGAAAAGAGGGAAACGGGTGAAGGGCTCTTGCCTCTCCCCCCCCCCCAAACCCCTCCCCGCCCCCCCCCCCCCCCCGCCAAAAATTAAAGAGAGAGAGAGAGAAAGGAAAGGGAAAGAGAATATAAAAGGAAAGGAAGAAGAATAAGAAGAAAAGAGGGAAACGGGGGCGAAGGGCTCTTGCCTCCTCCCCCCCCCCGCCAAAAAATAAATAAGAGAGAGAGAGAGAGAGAACGGAAAGGCAAAGGCAAAGAGAAGATAAAATGAAAGAAAGAAGCGGATTAAGAAGGAAAGATGGAAACTGGGAAAGGGCGAAGAGCTCTTGCCTCCCCCCCCCCCCCCCCCCCTCCTCCCCGCCAAAAAAATAAATTAGAGAGAGAGAGTAGGCAAAGGGAAAGGGAAAGAGAACATAAAAGGAAAGAAAGAAGAGGAAGAAGAAGAAAAGAGGGAAACGGGGGCGAAGAGCTCTTGCCTCCCTCCCCCGCCAAAAAATAAATAAAAGAGAGAGAGAGAAGGGAAAGGGAAAAGGAAAGGGAAAGAGAAGATAAAAAGAAAGAAAGAAGAGGAAGAAGAATAAGAAGAAAAAGAAGAAAAGAGAGAAACGGGGGCGAAGGACTCTTGCCTTCCCCCCCCCCCTGCCAAAAAATAAATGAGAGAGAGAGAGAGAAAGGAAAGGGAAAGAGAATATAAAAGGAAAGAAAGAAGAGGAAGAAGAAGAAACGAGGGAAACGGGGGCGAAGAGCTCTTGCCTCCCTCCCCCGCCAAAAAATAAATAAAAGAGAGAGAGAGAAGGGAAAGGGAAAAGGAAAGGGAAAGAGAAGATAAAAAGAAAGAAAGAAGAGGAAGAAGAATAAGAAGAAAAAGAAGAAAAGAGAGAAACGGGGGCGAAGGGCTCTTGCCTCCTCCCCCCCCCCCCGCAAAAAAAAAAATAAAAGAGAGAGAGAGAAGGGAAAGGGAAAAGGAAAGGGAAAGAGAAGATAAAAAGAAAGAAAGAAGAGGAAGAAGAATAAGAAGAAAAAGAAGAAAAGAGAGAAACGGGGGCGAAGGGCTCTTGCCTCCTCCCCCCCCACCCCCCCCCCCCCCCGCCAAAAAATAAATTAGAGAGAGAGAGTAGGCAAAGGGAAAGGGAAAGAGAACATAAAAGGAAAGAAAGAAGAGGAAGAAGAAGAAACGAGGGAAACGGGGGCGAAGAGCTCTTGCCTCCCTCCCCCGCCAAAAAATAAATAAAAGAGAGAGAGAGAAGGGAAAGGGAAAAGGAAAGGGAAAGAGAAGATAAAAGAAAGAAAGAAGAGGAAGAAGAATAAGAAGAAAAAGAAGAAAAGAGAGAAACGGGGGCGAAGGACTCTTGCCTTCCCCCCCCCCCCTGCCAAAAAATAAATGAGAGAGAGAGAGAGAAAGGAAAGGGAAAGAGAATATAAAAGGAAAGAAAGAAGAGGAAGAAGAATAAGAAGAAAAGAGGGAAACGGGGGCGAAGGGCTCTTGCCTCCTCCCCCCCCCTCCCCGCCAAAAAATAAATAAGAGAGAGAGAGAGAGAGAACGGAAAGGCAAAGGCAAAGGCAAAGAGAAGATAAAATGAAAGAAAGAGGCGGAATATGAAGGAAAGAGGGAAATGGAAAAGGGCGAAGGGCTCTTGCCTCCCCCCCCCCTCCCCGCCAAAAAAAAAAAGAGATAGAGAGTAGGGAAAGGGAAAGGGAAAGAGAAGATAAAAGGAAAGAAAGAAGAGGAAGAAGAAAAAAAGAGGGAAACGGGGGCGAAGGGCTCTTGCCTCCTCCCCCCCCCCCCCGCCAAAAAAATAAATAGGAGAGAGAGAGAGAACGGAAAGGCAAAGGCAAAGGCAAAGAGAAGATAAAATTAAAGAAAGAAGCGGAATAAGAATAAAAGAGGGAAACGGGGAAAGGGCGAAGGGCTCTTGCCTCCCCCCCCCCCTCCCCGCCAAAAAAAATAAATAAGAGAGAGAGAGTAGTAAAAGGGAAAGGGAAAGAGAAGATAAAAGGAAAGAAAGAAGCGGAATAAGAAGGAAAGAGGGGAACGGGGGCGAAGGGCTCTTGCCTCCCCCCCCCCCCAGCCAAAAAAGAAATAAGAGAGAGAGAGAGAACAGAAAGGCAAAGGCAAAGGCAAAGAGAAGATAAAATGAAAGAATGAAGGGGGAAAAAAAGAAAAGAGGGAAACGGGGGCGAAGGGCTCTTGCCTCCTCCTCCCCCCCCCCCCGCCAAAAAATGAATAAGAGAGAGAGAGAGAGAACGGAAAGGGAAAGGCAAAGGCAAAGAGAAGATAAAATGAAAGAAAGAAGCGGAATAAGAAGGAAAGAGGGAAACGGGGAAAAGCGAAGGGCTCTTGCCTCCCCCCCCCCCTCCCCGCCAAAAAAAAAATAAGATAGAGAGAGAGTAGTAAAAGGGAAATGGAAAGAGAAGATAAAAGGAAAGAAAGAAGCGGAATAAGAAGGAAAGAGGGAAACGGAGGCGAAGGGCTCTTGCCTCCTCCCCCCCCCCCCCCCCCCGCCAAAAAATAAATAAGAGAGAGAGAGAGAACGGAAAGGCAAAGACAAAGGCAAAGAGAAGATAAAATGAAAGAAAGAAGCGGAATAAGAAGGAAAGAGGGAAACGGGGAAAGGGCGAAGGGCTCTTGCCTCCCCCCCCCCTCCCCGCCAAAAAAAAAATAAGATAGAGAGAGAGTAGTAAAAGGGAAATGGAAAGAGAAGATAAAAGGAAAGAAAGAAGCGGAATAAGAAGGAAAGAGGGAAACGGAGGCGAAGGGCTCTTGCCTCCCCCCCCCCTCCCCGCCAAAAAAATAAATAAGAGAGAGAGAGTAGTAAAAGGGAAAGGGAAAGAGAAGATAAAAGGAAAAAAGAAGAGGAAGAAGAATGAAAAGAAAATAGTGAAACGGGTGCGAAGCGCTCTTGCCTCCCCCCCAAACCCCCCCCCCCCGCCAAAAATTAAAGAGAGAGAGAGAAAGAAAGGAAAGGGAAAGAGAATATAAAAGGAAAGAAAGAAGAGGAAGAAGAATAAGAAGAAAAGAGGGAAACGGGGGCGAAGGGCTCTTGCCTCCCCCCCCCCCCCTCCCCGCCAAAAAAAAAAGAGATAGAGAGTAGGGAAAGGGAAAGGGAAAGAGAAGATAAAAGGAAAGAAAGAAGAGGAAGAAGAAAAAAAGAGGGAAACGGGGGCGAAGGGCTCTTGCCTCCTCCCCCCCCCCCCCCCCGCCAAAAAAATAAATAGGAGAGAGAGAGAGAACGGAAAGGCAAAGGCAAAGGCAAAGAGAAGATAAAATTAAAGAAAGAAGCGGAATAAGAATAAAAGAGGGAAACGGGGAAAGGGCGAAGGGCTCTTGCCTCCCCCCCCCCCCCCCCTCCCCGCCAAAAAAAATAAATAAGAGAGAGAGAGTAGTAAAAGGGAAAGGGAAAGAGAAGATAAAAGGAAAGAAAGAAGCGGAATAAGAAGGAAAGAGGGGAACGGGGGCGAAGGGCTCTTGCCTCCCCCCCAGCCAAAAAAGAAATAAGAGAGAGAGAGAGAACAGAAAGGCAAAGGCAAAGGCAAAGAGAAGATAAATGAAAGAATGAAGGGGGAAAAAAAGAAAAGAGGGAAACGGGGGCGAAGGGCTCTTGCCTCCTCCTCCCCCCCCCCCGCCAAAAAATGAATAAGAGAGAGAGAGAGAGAACGGAAAGGGAAAGGCAAAGGCAAAGAGAAGATAAAATGAAAGAAAGAAGCGGAATAAGAAGGAAAGAGGGAAACGGGGAAAAGCGAAGGGCTCTTGCCTCCCCCCCCCCCCTCCCCGCCAAAAAAAAAATAAGATAGAGAGAGAGTAGTAAAAGGGAAATGGAAAGAGAAGATAAAAGGAAAGAAAGAAGCGGAATAAGAAGGAAAGAGGGAAACGGAGGCGAAGGGCTCTTGCCTCCTCCCCCCCCCCCCCCCGCCAAAAAATAAATAAGAGAGAGAGAGAGAACGGAAAGGCAAAGACAAAGGCAAAGAGAAGATAAAATGAAAGAAAGAAGCGGAATAAGAAGGAAAGAGGGAAACGGGGAAAGGGCGAAGGGCTCTTGCCTCCCCCCCCCCCCTCCCCGCCAAAAAAAAAATAAGATAGAGAGAGAGTAGTAAAAGGGAAATGGAAAGAGAAGATAAAAGGAAAGAAAGAAGCGGAATAAGAAGGAAAGAGGGAAACGGAGGCGAAGGGCTCTTGCCTCCCCCCCCCCCCCCTCCCCGCCAAAAAAATAAATAAGAGAGAGAGAGTAGTAAAAGGGAAAGGGAAAGAGAAGATAAAAGGAAAAAAGAAGAGGAAGAAGAATGAAAAGAAAATAGTGAAACGGGTGCGAAGCGCTCTTGCCTCCCCCCCAAACCCCCCCCCCCCCGCCAAAAATTAAAGAGAGAGAGAGAAAGAAAGGAAAGGGAAAGAGAATATAAAAGGAAAGAAAGAAGAGGAAGAAGAATAAGAAGAAAAGAGGGAAACGGGGGCGAAGGGCTCTTGCCTCCTCCCCCCCTCCCCGCCAAAAAATAAATAAGAGAGAGAGAGAGAGAGAGAACGGAAAGGCAAAGGCAAAGGCAAAGAGAAGATAAAATGAAAGAAAGAAGCGGAATATGAAGGAAAGAGGGAAATTGGAAAAGGTCGAAGAGCTCTTGCCTCCTCCCCCCTCCCCCCCCCCCCCCCCCCGCCAAAAAATAAATAAGAGAGAGAGAGAGAAGGGAAAGGGTAAGACAAAGAAGAGATAAAAGGAAAGAGAGAAGAGGAAGAAGAAGAAAAGAGGGAAACGGGGGCGAAGGGCTCTTGCCTCTTCCCCCCCCCCCCGCCAAAAAATAAATAAGAGAGAGAGAGAGAACGGAAAGGCAAAGGCAAAGGCAAAGAGAAGATAAAATGAAAGAATGAAGGGGGAAAAAAAGAAAAGAGGGAAACGGGGGCGAAGGGCTCTTGCCTCCTCCTCCCCCCCCCCCCCCCCCCGCCAAAAAATGAATAAGAGAGAGAGAGAGAGAACGGAAAGGGAAAGGCAAAGGCAAAGAGAAGATAAAATGAAAGAAAGAAGCGGAATAAGAAGGAAAGAGGGAAACGGGGAAAAGCGAAGGGCTCTTGCCTCCCCCCCCCCCCTCCCCGCCAAAAAAAAAATAAGATAGAGAGAGAGTAGTAAAAGGGAAATGGAAAGAGAAGATAAAAGGAAAGAAAGAAGCGGAATAAGAAGGAAAGAGGGAAACGGAGGCGAAGGGCTCTTGCCTCCTCCCCCCCCCCCCCGCCAAAAAATAAATAAGAGAGAGAGAGAGAACGGAAAGGCAAAGACAAAGGCAAAGAGAAGATAAAATGAAAGAAAGAAGCGGAATAAGAAGGAAAGAGGGAAACGGGGAAAGGGCGAAGGGCTCTTGCCTCCCCCCCCCCCTCCCCGCCAAAAAAAAAATAAGATAGAGAGAGAGTAGTAAAAGGGAAATGGAAAGAGAAGATAAAAGGAAAGAAAGAAGCGGAATAAGAAGGAAAGAGGGAAACGGAGGCGAAGGGCTCTTGCCTCCCCCCCCCCCCCCTCCCCGCCAAAAAAATAAATAAGAGAGAGAGAGTAGTAAAAGGGAAAGGGAAAGAGAAGATAAAAGGAAAAAAGAAGAGGAAGAAGAATGAAAAGAAAATAGTGAAACGGGTGCGAAGCGCTCTTGCCTCCCCCCCAAACCCCCCCCCCCCCCCCGCCAAAAATTAAAGAGAGAGAGAGAAAGAAAGGAAAGGGAAAGAGAATATAAAAGGAAAGAAAGAAGAGGAAGAAGAATAAGAAGAAAAGAGGGAAACGGGGGCGAAGGGCTCTTGCCTCCTCCCCCCCTCCCCGCCAAAAAATAAATAAGAGAGAGAGAGAGAGAGAGAACGGAAAGGCAAAGGCAAAGGCAAAGAGAAGATAAAATGAAAGAAAGAAGCGGAATATGAAGGAAAGAGGGAAATTGGAAAAGGTCGAAGAGCTCTTGCCTCCTCCCCCCTCCCCCCCCCCCCGCCAAAAAATAAATAAGAGAGAGAGAGAGAAGGGAAAGGGTAAGACAAAGAAGAGATAAAAGGAAAGAGAGAAGAGGAAGAAGAAGAAAAGAGGGAAACGGGGGCGAAGGGCTCTTGCCTCTTCCCCCCCCCCCGCCAAAAAATAAATAAGAGAGAGAGAGAGAACGGAAAGGCAAAGGCAAAGGCAAAGAGAAGATAAAATGAAAGAATGAAGGGGAAGAAGAAGAAAAGAGGGAAACGGGGGCGAAGGGCTCTTGCCTCCTCCCCCCCCCCCGCCAAAAATAAATAAGAGAGAGAGAGAGAAAGGAAAGGGAAAGAGAATATAAAAGGAAAGAAAGAAGAGGAAGAAGAATAAGAAGAAAAGAGGGAAACGGGGGCGAAGGGCTCTTGCCTCCTCCCCCCCTCCCCGCCAAAAAATAAATAAGAGAGAGAGAGAGAGAGAACGGAAAGGCAAAGGCAAAGGCAAAGAGAAGATAAAATGAAAGAAAGAAGCGTAATAAGAAGGAAAGAGGGAAACGGGGAAAGGGCGAAGGGCTCTTGCCTCCCCCCCCCCCCCCTCCCCGCCAAAAAAATAATTAAGAGAGAGAGAGTAGTAAAAGGGAAATGGAAAGAGAAGATGAAAGGAAAGAAAGAAGCGGAATAAGAAGGAAAGAGGGAAACGGAGGCGAAGGGCTCTTGCCTCCTCCCCCCCCCGCCAAAAAATAAATAAGAGAGAGAGAGAGAACGGAAAGGCAAAGGCAAAGAGAAGATAAAATGAAAGAAAGAAGCGGAATAAGAAGGAAAGAGGGAAACGGGGAAAGGGCGAAGGGCTCTTGCCTCCCCCCCCCCTCCCCGCCAAAAAAATAAATAAGAGAGAGAGAGAGTAGTAAAAGGGAAAGGGAAAGAGAAGATAAAAGGAAAAAAGAAGAGGAAGAAGAATAAAAAGAAAAGAGTGAAACGGGTGCGTAGCGCTCTTGCCTCCCCCCCCCCCCAAACCCCTCCCCCCCCCCCCCGCCAAAAATTAAAGAGAGAGAGAGAGAGAGAGAAAGGAAAGGGAAAGAGAATATAAAAGGAAAGAAAGAAGAGGAAGAAGAATAAGAAGAAAAGAGGGAAACGGGGGCGAAGGGCTCTTGCCTCCTCCCCCCCCCCCCCTCCCAGCCAAAAAATAAATAAGAGAGAGAGAGAGAGAAGGGAAAGGGAAAAGGAAAGGGAAAGAGAATATAAAGGAAAGAAAGAAGAGAGAAGAGGAAGAAGAAGAAAAGAGGGAAACGTGGGCGAAGGGCTCTTGCCTCCACTCCGCCAAAAAATAAATAAGAGAGAGATCATGAGAAGAGAAAAGGAAAGGGAAAGAGGGGATAAAAGGAAAGAGAGAAGAGGAAAAAGAAGAAAAGAAGGAAACGGAGGCGAAGGGCTCTTGCCTCCTCCCCCCCTCCCCGCCAAAAAATAAATAAGAGAGAGAGAGAGAGAGAGAGAACGGAAAGGCAAAGGCAAAGGCAAAGAGAAGATAAAATGAAAGAAAGAAGCGGAATATGAAGGAAAGAGGGAAATGGGAAAATGGCGAAGGGCTCTTGCATCCTCCCCCCGCCCCCCGCCAAAAAATAAATAAGAGAGAGAGAGAGAAGGGAAAGGGTAAGACAAAGAAGAGATAAAAGGAAAGAGAGAAGAGGAAGAAGAAGAAAAGAGGGAAACGGGGGCGAAGGGCTCTTGCCTCCTCCCCCCCCCCCCCGCCAAAAAATAAATAAGAGAGAGAGAGAGAGAACGGAAAGGTAAAGGCAAAGGCAAAGAGAAGATAAAATGAAAGTAGGAAGCGGAATATGAAGGAAAGAGGAAATAGGAAAGGTCGAAGGGCTCTTGCCTCCCCCCTCCCCGCCAAAAAAAAAATAAGAGATAGAGAGTAGGGAAAGGGAAAGTGAAAGAGAAGATAAAAGGAAAGAAAGAAGAGGAAGAAGAAGGAAAGAGGGAAACGGGGGCGAAGGGCTCTTGCCTCCTCCCCCCCCCCCGCCAAAAAATAAATAAGAGAGAGAGAGAGAAAGGAAAGAGAAAGAGAATATACATGTAAAAGGAAAGAAAGAAGAGGAAGAAGAATAAGAAGAAAAGAGGGAAACGGGGGCGAAGGACTCTTGCCTCCTCCCCCCCCCCCCCGCCAAAAAATAAATAAGAGAGAGAGAGAGAACGGAAAGGCAAAGGCAAAGGCAAAGAGAAGATAAAATGAAAGAAAGAAGCGGAATAAGAAGGAAAGAGGGAAACGGGGAAAGGGCGAAGGGCTCTTGCCTCCCCCCCACCCTCCCCGCCAAAAAAATAAATAAGAGAGAGAGAGTAGTAAAAGGGAAATGGAAAGAGAAGATAAAAGGAAAGAAAGAAGCGGAATAAGAAGGAAAGAGGGAAACGGAGGCGAAGGGCTCTTGCCTCCTCCCCCCCCCCCCCCCGCCAAAAATAAATAAGAGAGAGAGAGAGAACGGAAAGGCAAAGGCAAAGAGAAGATAAAATGAAAGAAAGAAGCGGAATAAGAAGGAAAGAGGGAAACGGGGAAAGGGCGAAGGGCTCTTGCCTCCCCCCCCCCCCCCCTCCCCGCCAAAAAAATAAATAAGAGAGAGAGAGTAGTAAAAGGGAAAGGGAAAGAGAAGATAAAAGGAAAAAAGAAGAGGAAGAAGAATAAAAAGAAAAGAGGGAAACGGGGGCGAAGGGCTCTTGCCTCCTCCCCCCCCCCCCCCGCCAAAAAATAAATAAGAGAGAGAGAGAGAACGGAAAGGCAAAGGCAAAGGCAAAGAGAAGATAAAATGAAAGAATGAAGGGGAAGAAGAAGAAAAGAGGGAAACGGGGGCGAAAGGCTCTTGCCTCCTCCCCCCCCCCCCCCGCCAAAAAATAAATAAGAGAGAGAGAGAGAAAGGAAAGAGAAAGAGAATATAAAAAGAAAGAAAGAAGAGGAAGAAAAATAAGAAGAAAAGAGGGAAACGGGGGCGAAGGGCTCTTGCCTCCTCCTCCCCCCCCCCCCCCCGCCAAAAAATGAATAAGAGAGAGAGAGAGAGAACGGAAAGGGAAAGGCAAAGGCAAAGAGAAGATAAAATGAAAGAAAGAAGCGGAATAAGAAGGAAAGAGGGAAACGGGGAAAAGCGAAGGGCTCTTGCCTCCCCCCCCCCTCCCCGCCAAAAAAAAAATAAGATAGAGAGAGAGTAGTAAAAGGGAAATGGAAAGAGAAGATAAAAGGAAAGAAAGAAGCGGAATAAGAAGGAAAGAGGGAAACGGAGGCGAAGGGCTCTTGCCTCCTCCCCCCCCCCGCCAAAAAATAAATAAGAGAGAGAGAGAGAACGGAAAGGCAAAGACAAAGGCAAAGAGAAGATAAAATGAAAGAAAGAAGCGGAATAAGAAGGAAAGAGGGAAACGGGGAAAGGGCGAAGGGCTCTTGCCTCCCCCCCCCCCCTCCCCGCCAAAAAAAAATAAGATAGAGAGAGAGTAGTAAAAGGGAAATGGAAAGAGAAGATAAAAGGAAAGAAAGAAGCGGAATAAGAAGGAAAGAGGGAAACGGAGGCGAAGGGCTCTTGCCTCCCCCCCCCCCCCCCTCCCCGCCAAAAAAATAAATAAGAGAGAGAGAGTAGTAAAAGGGAAAGGGAAAGAGAAGATAAAAGGAAAAAAGAAGAGGAAGAAGAATGAAAAGAAAATAGTGAAACGGGTGCGAAGCGCTCTTGCCTCCCTCCCAAACCCCCCCCCCCCCCCCCCCGCCAAAAATTAAAGAGAGAGAGAGAAAGAAAGGAAAGGGAAAGAGAATATAAAAGGAAAGAAAGAAGAGGAAGAAGAATAAGAAGAAAAGAGGGAAACGGGGGCGAAGGGCTCTTGCCTCCTCCCCCCCTCCCCGCCAAAAAATAAATAAGAGAGAGAGAGAGAGAGAGAACGGAAAGGCAAAGGCAAAGGCAAAGAGAAGATAAAATGAAAGAAAGAAGCGGAATATGAAGGAAAGAGGGAAATTGGAAAAGGTCGAAGAGCTCTTGCCTCCTCCCCCCTCCCCCCCCCCCCCCGCCAAAAAATAAATAAGAGAGAGAGAGAGAAGGGAAAGGGTAAGACAAAGAAGAGATAAAAGGAAAGAGAGAAGAGGAAGAAGAAGAAAAGAGGGAAACGGGGGCGAAGGGCTCTTGCCTCTTCCCCCCCCCCGCCAAAAAATAAATAAGAGAGAGAGAGAGAACGGAAAGGCAAAGGCAAAGGCAAAGAGAAGATAAAATGAAAGAATGAAGGGGAAGAAGAAGAAAAGAGGGAAACGGGGGCGAAGGGCTCTTGCCTCCTCCCCCCCCCCCCCCGCCAAAAATAAATAAGAGAGAGAGAGAGAGAAAGGAAAGGGAAAGAGAATATAAAAGGAAAGAAAGAAGAGGAAGAAGAATAAGAAGAAAAGAGGGAAACGGGGGCGAAGGGCTCTTGCCTCCTCCCCCCCTCCCCGCCAAAAAATAAATAAGAGAGAGAGAGAGAGAGAACGGAAAGGCAAAGGCAAAGGCAAAGAGAAGATAAAATGAAAGAAAGAAGCGTAATAAGAAGGAAAGAGGGAAACGGGGAAAGGGCGAAGGGCTCTTGCCTCCCCCCCCCCCCCTCCCCGCCAAAAAAATAATTAAGAGAGAGAGAGTAGTAAAAGGGAAATGGAAAGAGAAGATGAAAGGAAAGAAAGAAGCGGAATAAGAAGGAAAGAGGGAAACGGAGGCGAAGGGCTCTTGCCTCCTCCCCCCCCCCCCCGCCAAAAAATAAATAAGAGAGAGAGAGAGAACGGAAAGGCAAAGGCAAAGAGAAGATAAAATGAAAGAAAGAAGCGGAATAAGAAGGAAAGAGGGAAACGGGGAAAGGGCGAAGGGCTCTTGCCTCCCCCCCCCCCCCTCCCCGCCAAAAAAATAAATAAGAGAGAGAGAGAGTAGTAAAAGGGAAAGGGAAAGAGAAGATAAAAGGAAAAAAGAAGAGGAAGAAGAATAAAAAGAAAAGAGTGAAACGGGTGCGTAGCGCTCTTGCCTCCCCCCCCCCCCCCCCAAACCCCTCCCCCCCCCGCCAAAAATTAAAGAGAGAGAGAGAGAGAGAGAAAGGAAAGGGAAAGAGAATATAAAAGGAAAGAAAGAAGAGGAAGAAGAATAAGAAGAAAAGAGGGAAACGGGGGCGAAGGGCTCTTGCCTCCTCCCCCCCCCCCTCCCAGCCAAAAAATAAATAAGAGAGAGAGAGAGAGAAGGGAAAGGGAAAAGGAAAGGGAAAGAGAATATAAAGGAAAGAAAGAAGAGAGAAGAGGAAGAAGAAGAAAAGAGGGAAACGTGGGCGAAGGGCTCTTGCCTCCACTCCGCCAAAAAATAAATGAGAGAGAGATCATGAGAAGAGAAAAGGAAAGGGAAAGAGGGGATAAAAGGAAAGAGAGAAGAGGAAAAAGAAGAAAAGAAGGAAACGGAGGCGAAGGGCTCTTGCCTCCTCCCCCCCTCCCCGCCAAAAAATAAATAAGAGAGAGAGAGAGAGAGAGAGAACGGAAAGGCAAAGGCAAAGGCAAAGAGAAGATAAAATGAAAGAAAGAAGCGGAATATGAAGGAAAGAGGGAAATGGGAAAATGGCGAAGGGCTCTTGCATCCTCCCCCCGCCCCCAGCCAAAAAATAAATAAGAGAGAGAGAGAGAAGGGAAAGGGTAAGACAAAGAAGAGATAAAAGGAAAGAGAGAAGAGGAAGAAGAAGAAAAGAGGGAAACGGGGGCGAAGGGCTCTTGCCTCCTCCCCCCCCCCCCGCCAAAAAATAAATAAGAGAGAGAGAGAGAACGGAAAGGTAAAGGCAAAGGCAAAGAGAAGATAAAATGAAAGTAGGAAGCGGAATATGAAGGAAAGAGGAAATAGGAAAGGTCGAAGGGCTCTTGCCTCCCCCCTCCCCGCCAAAAAAAAAATAAGAGATAGAGAGTAGGGAAAGGGAAAGTGAAAGAGAAGATAAAAGGAAAGAAAGAAGAGGAAGAAGAAGGAAAGAGGGAAACGGGGGCGAAGGGCTCTTGCCTCCTCCCCCCCCGCCAAAAAATAAATAAGAGAGAGAGAGAGAAAGGAAAGAGAAAGAGAATATACATGTAAAAGGAAAGAAAGAAGAGGAAGAAGAATAAGAAGAAAAGAGGGAAACGGGGGCGAAGGACTCTTGCCTCCTCCCCCCCCCGCCAAAAAATAAATAAGAGAGAGAGAGAGAACGGAAAGGCAAAGGCAAAGGCAAAGAGAAGATAAAATGAAAGAAAGAAGCGGAATAAGAAGGAAAGAGGGAAACGGGGAAAGGGCGAAGGGCTCTTGCCTCCCCCCCACCCTCCCCGCCAAAAAAATAAATAAGAGAGAGAGAGTAGTAAAAGGGAAATGGAAAGAGAAGATAAAAGGAAAGAAAGAAGCGGAATAAGAAGGAAAGAGGGAAACGGAGGCGAAGGGCTCTTGCCTCCTCCCCCCCCCCCCCGCCAAAAATAAATAAGAGAGAGAGAGAGAACGGAAAGGCAAAGGCAAAGAGAAGATAAAATGAAAGAAAGAAGCGGAATAAGAAGGAAAGAGGGAAACGGGGAAAGGGCGAAGGGCTCTTGCCTCCCCCCCCCCTCCCCGCCAAAAAAATAAATAAGAGAGAGAGAGTAGTAAAAGGGAAAGGGAAAGAGAAGATAAAAGGAAAAAAGAAGAGGAAGAAGAATAAAAAGAAAAGAGGGAAACGGGGGCGAAGGGCTCTTGCCTCCTCCCCCCCCCCGCCAAAAAATAAATAAGAGAGAGAGAGAGAACGGAAAGGCAAAGGCAAAGGCAAAGAGAAGATAAAATGAAAGAATGAAGGGGAAGAAGAAGAAAAGAGGGAAACGGGGGCGAAAGGCTCTTGCCTCCTCCCCCCCCCCCCCCCGCCAAAAAATAAATAAGAGAGAGAGAGAGAAAGGAAAGAGAAAGAGAATATAAAAAGAAAGAAAGAAGAGGAAGAAAAATAAGAAGAAAAGAGGGAAACGGGGGCGAAGGGCTCTTGCCTCCTCCCCCCCCCCCCGCAAAAAAATAAATAAGAGAGAGAGAGAGAACGGAAAGGGAAAGGCAAAGGCAAAGAGAAGATAAAATGAAAGAAAGAAGCGGAATAAGAAGGAAAGAGGGAAACGGAGGCGAAGGGCTCTTGCCTCCTCCCCCCCCCCCCCGCCAAAAAATAAAAAAGAGAGAGAGAGAGAACGGAAAGGCAAAGGCAAAGGCAAAGAGAAGATAAAATGAAAGAATGAAGGGGAAGAAGAAGAAAAGAGGGAAACGGGGGCAAAGGGCTCTTGCCTCCCCCCCCCCCGCCAAAAAATAAATTAGAGAGAGAGAGAGAAAGGAAAGAGAAAGAGAATATAAAAGGAAAGAAAGAAGAGGAAGAAGAATAAGAAGAAAAGAGGGAAACGGGGGCGAAGGGCTCTTGCCTCCTCCCCCCCCCCCGCCAAAAAATAAATAAGAGAGAGAGAGAGAACGGAAAGAGAAAGGCAAAGGCAAAGAGAAGATAAAATGAAAGAAAGAAGCGGAATAAGAAGAAAAGAGGGAAACGGAGGCGAAGGGCTCTTGCCTCCTCCCCCCCCCCCCGCCAAAAAATAAAAAAGAGAGAGAGAGAGAGAACGGAAAGGCAAAGGCAAAGGCAAAGAGAAGATAAAATGAAAGAATGAAGGGGAAGAAGAAGAAAAGAGGGAAACGGGGGCAAAGGGCTCTTGCCTCCCCCCCCCCCGCCAAAAATAAATAAGAGAGAGAGAGAGAAAGGAAAGAGAAAGAGAATATAAAAGGAAAGAATGAAGAGGAAGAAGAATAAGAAGAAAAGAGGGAAACGGGGGCGAAGGGCTCTTGCCTCCTCCCCCCCCGCCAAAAAAATAAATAAGAGAGAGAGAGTAGTAAAAGGGGAAGGGAATGAGAAGATAAAATGAAAGAAAGAAGCGGAATAAGACGAAAAGAGGAAAACGGGGGCGAAGGGCTCTTGCCTCCTCCCCCCCCCCCCCCCGCCAAAATATAAATAAGAGAGAGAGAGTAGTAAAAGGGAAGGGAAAGAGAAGATAAAATGAAAGAATGAAGGGGGAAAAAAAGAAAAGAGGGAAACGGGGGCGAAGGGCTCTTGCCTCCTCCTCCCCCCCCCCCCCGCCAAAAAATGAATAAGAGAGAGAGAGAGAGAACGGAAAGGGAAAGGCAAAGGCAAAGAGAAGATAAAATGAAAGAAAGAAGCGGAATAAGAAGGAAAGAGGGAAACGGGGAAAAGCGAAGGGCTCTTGCCTCCCCCCCCCCCCCTCCCCGCCAAAAAAAAAATAAGATAGAGAGAGAGTAGTAAAAGGGAAATGGAAAGAGAAGATAAAAGGAAAGAAAGAAGCGGAATAAGAAGGAAAGAGGGAAACGGAGGCGAAGGGCTCTTGCCTCCTCCCCCCCCCCCCCGCCAAAAAATAAATAAGAGAGAGAGAGAGAACGGAAAGGCAAAGACAAAGGCAAAGAGAAGATAAAATGAAAGAAAGAAGCGGAATAAGAAGGAAAGAGGGAAACGGGGAAAGGGCGAAGGGCTCTTGCCTCCCCCCCCCCTCCCCGCCAAAAAAAAAATAAGATAGAGAGAGAGTAGTAAAAGGGAAATGGAAAGAGAAGATAAAAGGAAAGAAAGAAGCGGAATAAGAAGGAAAGAGGGAAACGGAGGCGAAGGGCTCTTGCCTCCCCCCCCCCCCTCCCCGCCAAAAAAATAAATAAGAGAGAGAGAGTAGTAAAAGGGAAAGGGAAAGAGAAGATAAAAGGAAAAAAGAAGAGGAAGAAGAATGAAAAGAAAATAGTGAAACGGGTGCGAAGCGCTCTTGACTCCCCCCCAAACCCCCCCCCCCCCCCCCGCCAAAAATTAAAGAGAGAGAGAGAAAGAAAGGAAAGGGAAAGAGAATATAAAAGGAAAGAAAGAAGAGGAAGAAGAATAAGAAGAAAAGAGGGAAACGGGGGCGAAGGGCTCTTGCCTCCTCCCCCCCTCCCCGCCAAAAAATAAATAAGAGAGAGAGAGAGAGAGAGAACGGAAAGGCAAAGGCAAAGGCAAAGAGAAGATAAAATGAAAGAAAGAAGCGGAATATGAAGGAAAGAGGGAAATTGGAAAAGGTCGAAGAGCTCTTGCCTCCTCCCCCCTCCCCCCCCCCCCCGCCAAAAAATAAATAAGAGAGAGAGAGAGAAGGGAAAGGGTAAGACAAAGAAGAGATAAAAGGAAAGAGAGAAGAGGAAGAAGAAGAAAAGAGGGAAACGGGGGCGAAGGGCTCTTGCCTCTTCCCCCCCCCGCCAAAAAATAAATAAGAGAGAGAGAGAGAACGGAAAGGCAAAGGCAAAGGCAAAGAGAAGATAAAATGAAAGAATGAAGGGGAAGAAGAAGAAAAGAGGGAAACGGGGGCGAAGGGCTCTTGCCTCCTCCCCCCCCCCCCCCCCGCCAAAAAAAAAATAAGAGAGAGAGAGAGAAAGGAAAGGGAAAGAGAATATAAAAGGAAAGAAAGAAGAGGAAGAAGAATAAGAAGAAAAGAGGGAAACGGGGGCGAAGGGCTCTTGCCTCCTCCCCCCCTCCCCGCCAAAAAATAAATAAGAGAGAGAGAGAGAGAGAACGGAAAGGCAAAGGCAAAGGCAAAGAGAAGATAAAATGAAAGAAAGAAGCGTAATAAGAAGGAAAGAGGGAAACGGGGAAAGGGCGAAGGGCTCTTGCCTCCCCCCCCCCCTCCCCGCCAAAAAAATAATTAAGAGAGAGAGAGTAGTAAAAGGGAAATGGAAAGAGAAGATGAAAGGAAAGAAAGAAGCGGAATAAGAAGGAAAGAGGGAAACGGAGGCGAAGGGCTCTTGCCTCCTCCCCCCCCCCCCCGCCAAAAAATAAATAAGAGAGAGAGAGAGAACGGAAAGGCAAAGGCAAAGAGAAGATAAAATGAAAGAAAGAAGCGGAATAAGAAGGAAAGAGGGAAACGGGGAAAGGGCGAAGGGCTCTTGCCTCCCCCCCCCCCTCCCCGCCAAAAAAATAAATAAGAGAGAGAGAGAGTAGTAAAAGGGAAAGGGAAAGAGAAGATAAAAGGAAAAAAGAAGAGGAAGAAGAATAAAAAGAAAAGAGTGAAACGGGTGCGTAGCGCTCTTGCCTCCCCCCCCCCAAACCCCTCCCCCCCCCCCGCCAAAAATTAAAGAGAGAGAGAGAGAGAGAGAAAGGAAAGGGAAAGAGAATATGAAAGGAAAGAAAGAAGAGGAAGAAGAATAAGAAGAAAAGAGGGAAACGGGGGCGAAGGGCTCTTGCCTCCTCCCCCCCCCCTCCCAGCCAAAAAATAAATAAGAGAGAGAGAGAGAGAAGGGAAAGGGAAAAGGAAAGGGAAAGAGAATATAAAGGAAAGAAAGAAGAGAGAAGAGGAAGAAGAAGAAAAGAGGGAAACGTGGGCGAAGGGCTCTTGCCTCCACTCCGCCAAAAAATAAATGAGAGAGAGATCATGAGAAGAGAAAAGGAAAGGGAAAGAGGGGATAAAAGGAAAGAGAGAAGAGGAAAAAGAAGAAAAGAAGGAAACGGAGGCGAAGGGCTCTTGCCTCCTCCCCCCCTCCCCGCCAAAAAATAAATAAGAGAGAGAGAGAGAGAGAGAGAACGGAAAGGCAAAGGCAAAGGCAAAGAGAAGATAAAATGAAAGAAAGAAGCGGAATATGAAGGAAAGAGGGAAATGGGAAAATGGCGAAGGGCTCTTGCATCCTCCCCCCGCCCCCCGCCAAAAAATAAATAAGAGAGAGAGAGAGAAGGGAAAGGGTAAGACAAAGAAGAGATAAAAGGAAAGAGAGAAGAGGAAGAAGAAGAAAAGAGGGAAACGGGGGCGAAGGGCTCTTGCCTCCTCCCCCCCCCCCCGCCAAAAAATAAATAAGAGAGAGAGAGAGAACGGAAAGGTAAAGGCAAAGGCAAAGAGAAGATAAAATGAAAGTAGGAAGCGGAATATGAAGGAAAGAGGAAATAGGAAAGGTCGAAGGGCTCTTGCCTCCCCCCTCCCCGCCAAAAAAAAAATAAGAGATAGAGAGTAGGGAAAGGGAAAGTGAAAGAGAAGATAAAAGGAAAGAAAGAAGAGGAAGAAGAAGGAAAGAGGGAAACGGGGGCGAAGGGCTCTTGCCTCCTCCCCCCCCCCGCCAAAAAATAAATAAGAGAGAGAGAGAGAAAGGAAAGAGAAAGAGAATATACATGTAAAAGGAAAGAAAGAAGAGGAAGAAGAATAAGAAGAAAAGAGGGAAACGGGGGCGAAGGACTCTTGCCTCCTCCCCCCCCCCCCCCCGCCAAAAAATAAATAAGAGAGAGAGAGAGAACGGAAAGGCAAAGGCAAAGGCAAAGAGAAGATAAAATGAAAGAAAGAAGCGGAATAAGAAGGAAAGAGGGAAACGGGGAAAGGGCGAAGGGCTCTTGCCTCCCCCCCACCCTCCCCGCCAAAAAAATAAATAAGAGAGAGAGAGTAGTAAAAGGGAAATGGAAAGAGAAGATAAAAGGAAAGAAAGAAGCGGAATAAGAAGGAAAGAGGGAAACGGAGGCGAAGGGCTCTTGCCTCCTCCCCCCCCCCCCGCCAAAAATAAATAAGAGAGAGAGAGAGAACGGAAAGGCAAAGGCAAAGAGAAGATAAAATGAAAGAAAGAAGCGGAATAAGAAGGAAAGAGGGAAACGGGGAAAGGGCGAAGGGCTCTTGCCTCCCCCCCCCCCTCCCCGCCAAAAAAATAAATAAGAGAGAGAGAGTAGTAAAAGGGAAAGGGAAAGAGAAGATAAAAGGAAAAAAGAAGAGGAAGAAGAATAAAAAGAAAAGAGGGAAACGGGGGCGAAGGGCTCTTGCCTCCTCCCCCCCCCCCCCCGCCAAAAAATAAATAAGAGAGAGAGAGAGAACGGAAAGGCAAAGGCAAAGGCAAAGAGAAGATAAAATGAAAGAATGAAGGGGAAGAAGAAGAAAAGAGGGAAACGGGGGCGAAAGGCTCTTGCCTCCTCCCCCCCCCCCCCGCCAAAAAATAAATAAGAGAGAGAGAGAGAAAGGAAAGAGAAAGAGAATATAAAAAGAAAGAAAGAAGAGGAAGAAAAATAAGAAGAAAAGAGGGAAACGGGGGCGAAGGGCTCTTGCCTCCTCCCCCCCCCCCGCAAAAAAATAAATAAGAGAGAGAGAGAGAACGGAAAGGGAAAGGCAAAGGCAAAGAGAAGATAAAATGAAAGAAAGAAGCGGAATAAGAACGAAAGAGGGAAACGGAGGCGAAGGGCTCTTGCCTCCTCCCCCCCCCCCCCCGCCAAAAAATAAAAAAGAGAGAGAGAGAGAACGGAAAGGCAAAGGCAAAGGCAAAGAGAAGATAAAATGAAAGAATGAAGGGGAAGAAGAAGAAAAGAGGGAAACGGGGGCAAAGGGCTCTTGCCTCCCCCCCCCCCGCCAAAAAATAAATTAGAGAGAGAGAGAGAAAGGAAAGAGAAAGAGAATATAAAAGGAAAGAAAGAAGAGGAAGAAGAATAAGAAGAAAAGAGGGAAACGGGGGCGAAGGGCTCTTGCCTCCTCCCCCCCCCCCCCCCGCCAAAAAAATAAATAAGAGAGAGAGAGTAGTAAAAGGGGAAGGGAATGAGAAGATAAAATGAAAGAAAGAAGCGGAATAAGACGAAAAGAGGAAAACGGGGGCGAAGGGCTCTTGCCTCCTCCCCCCCCCCCCGCCAAAATATAAATAAGAGAGAGAGAGTAGTAAAAGGGAAGGGAAAGAGAAGATAAAAGGAAAGAAAGAAGCGGATTAAGAAGAAAAGAGGGAAACGGAGGCGAAGGGCTCTTGCCTCCTCCCCCCCCCCCGCCAAAAAAATAAAAAAGAGAGAGAGAGAGAACGGAAAGGCAAAGGCAAAGGCAAAGAGAAGATAAAATGAAAGAATGAAGGGGAAGAAGAAGAAAAGAGGGAAACGGGGGCGAAGGGCTCTTGCCTCCTCCCCCCCCCCCCCGCCAAAAAATAAATAAGAGAGAGAGAGAGAACGGAAAGGCAAAGGCAAAGGCAAAGAGAAGATAAAATGAAAGGAAGAAGCGGAATAAGAAGGAAAGAGGGAAACGGAGGCGAAGGGCTCTTGCCTCCTCCCCCCCCCCCCCCGCTAAAAAATAAATAAGAGAGAGAGAGAGAACGGAAAGGCAAAGGCAAAGGCAAAGAGAAGATAAAATGAAAGAATGAAGGGGAAGAAGAAGGAAAGAGGGAAACGGGGGCAAAGGGTTCTTGCCTCCCCCCCCCCCCGCCAAAAAAAATAAATAAGAGAGAGAGAGAGAAAGGAAAGAGAAAGAGAATATAAAAGGAAAGAAAGAAGAGGAAGAAGAATAAGAAGAAAAGAGGGAAACGGGGGCGAAGGGCTCTTGCCTCCTCCCCCCCCCCCCCCCGCCAAAAAAATAAATAAGAGAGAGAACGGAAAGGCAAAGACAAAGGCAAAGAGAAGATAAAATGAAAGAAAGAAGCGGAATATGAAGGAAAGAGGAAATAGGAAAGGTCGAAGTGCTCTTGCCTCCCCCCTCCCCGCCCAAAAAAAAAATAAGAGATAGAGAGTAGGGAAAGGGAAAGTGAAAGAGAAGATAAAAGGAAAGAAAGAAGAGGAAGATGAAGAAAAGAAGGAAACGGGAGCGAAGGGCTCTTGCCTCCTCCCCCCCCCCCCGCCAAAAAATAAATAAGAGAGAGAGAGAGAAAGAAAAGAGAAAGAGAATATACATGTAAAAGGAAAGAAAGAAGAGGAAGAAGAATAAGAAGAAAAGAGGGAAACGGGGCGAAGGGCTCTTGCCTCCTCCCCCCCCCCCCCCCACCAAAAAATAAATAAGAGAGAGAGAGAGAACGGAAAGGCAAAGGCAAAGGCAAAGAGAAGATAAAATGAAAGAAAGAAGCGTAATAAGAAGGAAAGAGGGAAACGGGGAAAGGGCGAAGGGCTCTTGCCTCCCCCCCCCCCCCCTCCCCGCCAAAAAAATAATTAAGAGAGAGAGAGTAGTAAAAGGGAAATGGAAAGAGAAGATGAAAGGAAAGAAAGAAGCGGAATAAGAAGGAAAGAGGGAAACGGAGGCGAAGGGCTCTTGCCTCCTCCCCCCCCCCCCGCCAAAAAATAAATAAGAGAGAGAGAGAGAACGGAAAGGCAAAGGCAAAGAGAAGATAAAATTAAAGAAAGAAGCGGAATAAGAAGGAAAGAGGGAAACGGGGAAAGGGCGAAGGGCTCTTGCCTCCCCCCCCCCCCCCCCTCCCCGCCAAAAAAATAAATAAGAGAGAGAGAGTAGTAAAAGGGAAAGGGAAAGAGAAGATAAAAGGATAAAAGAAGAGGAAGAAGAATAAAAAGAAAAGAGTGAAACGGGTGCGAAGCGCTCTTGCCTCCCCCCCCAAACCCCTCCCCCCCCCCGCCAAAAATTAAAGAGAGAGAGAGAGAGAGAGAAAGGAAAGGGAAAGAGAATATAAAAGGAAAGAAAGAAGAGGAAGAAGAATAAGAAGAAAAGAGGGAAACGGGGGCGAAGGGCTCTTGCCTCCTCCCCCCCCCCCCCCCCCCTCCCCGCCAAAAAATAAATAAGAGAGAGAGAGAGAGAAGGGAAAGGGAAAAGGAAAGGGAAAGAGAATATAAAGGAAAGAAAGAAGAGAGAAGAGGAAGAAGAAGAAAAGAGGGAAACGTGGGCGAAGGGCTCTTGCCTCCACTCCGCCAAAAAATAAATAAGAGAGAGATCATGAGAAGAGAAAAGGAAAGGGAAAGAGGGGATAAAAGGAAAGAGAGAAGAGGAAAAAGAAGAAAAGAAGGAAACGGAGGCGAAGGGCTCTTGCCTCCTCCCCCCCTCCCCGCCAAAAAATAAATAAGAGAGAGAGAGAGAGAGAGAGAACGGAAAGGCAAAGGCAAAGGCAAAGAGAAGATAAAATGAAAGAAAGAAGCGGAATATGAAGGAAAGAGGGAAATGGGAAAAGGGCGAAGGGCTCTTGCATCCTCCCCCCGCCCCCCGCCAAAAAATAAATAAGAGATAGAGAGAGAAGGGAAAGGGTAAGACAAAGAAGAGATAAAAGGAAAGAGAGAAGAGGAAGAAGAAGAAAAGAGGGAAACGGGGGCGAAGGGCTCTTGCCTCCTCCCCCCCCCCCCCGCCAAAAAATAAATAAGAGAGAGAGAGAGAACGGAAAGGTAAAGGCAAAGGCAAAGAGAAGATAAAATGAAAGTAGGAAGCGGAATATGAAGGAAAGAGGAAATAGGAAAGGTCGAAGGGCTCTTGCCTCCCCCCTCCCCGCCAGAAAAAAAATAAGAGATAGAGAGTAGGGAAAGGGAAAGTGAAAGAGAAGATAAAAGGAAAGAAAGAAGAGGAAGAAGAAGGAAAGAGGGAAACGGGGGCGAAGGGCTCTTGCCTCCTCCCCCCCCCCCCCGCCAAAAAATAAATAAGAGAGAGAGAGAGAAAGGAAAGAGAAAGAGAATATACATGTAAAAGGAAAGAAAGAAGAGGAAGAAGAATAAGAAGAAAAGAGGGAAACGGGGGCGAAGGACTCTTGCCTCCTCCCCCCCCCCCCGCCAAAAAATAAATAAGAGAGAGAGAGAGAACGGAAAGGCAAAGGCAAAGGCAAAGAGAAGATAAAATGAAAGAATGAAGGGGAAGAAGAAGAAAAGAGGGAAACGGGGGCAAAGGGCTCTTGCCTCCCCCCCCGCCAAAAAATAAATTAGAGAGAGAGAGAGAAAGGAAAGAGAAAGAGAATATAAAAGGAAAGAAAGAAGAGGAAGAAGAATAAGAAGAAAAGAGGGAAACGGGGGCGAAGGGCTCTTGCCTCCTCCCCCCCCCCCCGCCAAAAAATAAATAAGAGAGAGAGAGAGAACGGAAAGAGAAAGGCAAAGGCAAAGAGAAGATAAAATGAAAGAATGAAGGGGAAGAAGAAGAAAAGAGGGAAACGGGGGCAAAGGGCTCTTGCCTCCCCCCCCCGCCAAAAAATAAATTAGAGAGAGAGAGAGAAAGGAAAGAGAAAGAGAATATAAAAGGAAAGAAAGAAGAGGAAGAAGAATAAGAAGAAAAGAGGGAAACGGGGGCGAAGGGCTCTTGCCTCCTCCCCCCCCCCCCGCCAAAAAATAAAAAAGAGAGAGAGAGAGAACGGAAAGAGAAAGGCAAAGGCAAAGAGAAGATAAAATGAAAGAAAGAAGCGGAATAAGAAGAAAAGAGGGAAACGGAGGCGAAGGGCTCTTGCCTCCTCCCCCCCCCCCCCGCCAAAAAATAAAAAAGAGAGAGAGAGAGAACGGAAAGGCAAAGGCAAAGAGAAGATAAAATGAAAGAATGAAGGGGAAGAAGAAGAAAAGAGGGAAACGGGGGCAAAGGGCTCTTGCCTCCCCCCCCCCCCGCCAAAAATAAATAAGAGAGAGAGAGAGAAAGGAAAGAGAAAGAGAATATAAAAGGAAAGAATGAAGAGGAAGAAGAATAAGAAGAAAAGAGGGAAACGGGGGCGAAGGGCTCTTGCCTCCTCCCCCCCCCCCCCCCGCCAAAAAAATAAATAAGAGAGAGAGAGTAGTAAAAGGGGGAAGGGAATGAGAAGATAAAATGAAAGAAAGAAGCGGAATAAGAAGAAAAGAGGAAAACGGGGGCGAAGGGCTCTTGCCTCCTCCCCCCCCCCCGCCAAAATATAAATAAGAGAGAGAGAGTAGTAAAAGGGAAGGGAAAGAGAAGATAAAAGGAAAGAAAGAAGCGGATTAAGAAGAAAAGAGGGAAACGGAGACGAAGGGCTCTTGCCTCCTCCCCCCCCCCCCCCCCCCGCCAAAAAAATAAAAAAGAGAGAGAGAGAGAACGGAAAGGCAAAGGCAAAGGCAAAGAGAAGATAAAATGAAAGAATGAAGGGGAAGAAGAAGAAAAGAGGGAAATGGGGGCGAAGGGCTCTTGCCTCCTCCCCCCCCCCCCCGCCAAAAAATAAATAAGAGAGAGAGAGAGAACGGAAAGGCAAAGGCAAAGGCAAAGAGAAGATAAAATGAAAGGAAGAAGCGGAATAAGAAGGAAAGAGGGAAACGGAGGCGAAGGGCTCTTGCCTCCTCCCCCCCCCCCCCCGCTAAAAAATAAATAAGAGAGAGAGAGAGAACGGAAAGGCAAAGGCAAAGGCAAAGAGAAGATAAAATGAAAGAATGAAGGGGAAGAAGAAGAAAAGAGGGAAACGGGGGCAAAGGGTTCTTGCCTCCCCCCCCCCCCCCGCCAAAAAATAAATAAGAGAGAGAGAGAGAAAGGAAAGAGAAAGAGAATATAAAAGGAAAGAAAGAAGAGGAAGAAGAATAAGAAGAAAAGAGGGAAACGGGGGCGAAGGGCTCTTGTCTCCTCCCCCCCCCCCCCCCGCCAAAAAAATAAATAAGAGAGAGAACGGAAAGGCAAAGACAAAGGCAAAGAGAAGATAAAATGAAAGAAAGAAGCGGAATATGAAGGAAAGAGGAAATAGGAAAGGTCGAAGTGCTCTTGCCTCCCCCCTCCCCGCCCAAAAAAAAATAAGAGATAGAGAGTAGGGAAAGGGAAAGTGAAATAGAAGATAAAAGGAAAGAAAGAAGAGGAAGATGAAGAAAAGAAGGAAACGGGGGCGAAGGGCTCTTGCCTCCTCCCCCCCCCCCCGCCAAAAAATAAATAAGAGAGAGAGAGAGAAAGGAAAGAGAAAGAGAATATACATGTAAAAGGAAAGAAAGAAGAGGAAGAAGAATAAGAAGAAAAGAGGGAAACGGGGCGAAGGGCTCTTGCCTCCTCCCCCCCCCCACCAAAAAATAAATAAGAGAGAGAGAGAGAACGGAAAGGCAAAGGCAAAGGCAAAGAGAAGATAAAATGAAAGACCGGACCGGATTTAGCTTCCAAAATAATTAATGAAAAGAATGATTTTTTGAAATACTTAAATAATAACGTTAATCAATCCTTATTTTTTAATCCAACAAATATTCAAGAGATTTTAGAAATTGTTCGTTCATTAAAAAGCAGTAAATCTAGTGGCTACGATGAGCTAAGTGTATCTTTATTAAAACAAATAATTCACTTCATAGCTTCCCCGTTATCACATATCTTTAATTTATCTCTTTCCCAAGGGATTTTTCCCGACCCACTAAAAGTTGCAAAAATAATTCCGATATATAAAAAGGATGATCACTCTAAAGTTTCAAACTACCGACCAATTTCTTTACTACCAAGCATTTCAAAGATATTAGAGAAAATAGTATATAAACGATTATATTCTTTCTTAGATATCAATAACTTTTTAATTCCTAATCAATATGGATTTAGAAAGAACCACTCTACTGATTATGCTATTCTACAATTATGTGACAAAATAACTGATTCCCTTTCTAAAAAAGAACACACTGTAGGTGTTTTTATGGACTTATCGAAAGCATTCGATACCATGGACCATCGTATATTAATACATAAATTAAAAGCATATGGAGTTAGAGGGATTGTACTTTCTTGGTTTGAAGACTATTTGCGTAATAGACATCAATATGTTATGTTTAAATCTACAACATCTAATATTTCCACCATAGAATGCGGAGTACCACAAGGCTCCATATTAGGTCCCCTACTGTTTTTAGTATATATGAATGATATTGTTAATGCATCACCACTCCTAACATATGTTCTGTTCGCAGACGATACCAACGTATTTTATTCGCATAAAGACTTAAACATTCTCATTACAACCCTCAATTTAGAACTAAATAAATTATCATCTTGGTTCAAATCCAATAAACTCTCTTTAAATATTAATAAGACTAATTGTATTTATTTCAAAAACATACACTCTAAACATGTACTTCATTATGATATTTTTATAGATAACATGCCCATAATTCAAAAAGAAGTTACAAAATTCTTAGGTGTAATGATTGATTCAAACCTAACTTGGAATAGTCATATTAACAACATTTGCATGCTAGTCTCGAGAAGCATAGGCATTTTATATAAATTAAAATATTATCTATCACAAAAGTCACTATTTATGCTTTACAATTCCTTCATTTTGTCATACATATCTTATTGTAACATAGTTTGGGGCAATTGTAGTAAGATGAAAATTATGTTAATATATCGTCTCCAAAAGAAAGCACTTCGTCTTTGTACACATTCACATTATTTAGCCCATACTGATCCAATATTTTGTAAACTAAAAACATTAAAAATCGCTGACATTCACAGTTTTCAAACTGCAATCTTTATGTATAAATGTTGGATAAATACTATACCTTTGGCATTTCGAAATATTTTTGTTTACAATAGTGATATACATTCTTATCCCACACGACACTCATCCGATTTCCACTTAACAAACCCCAAAATTATTATG
The DNA here is from genome assembly GCA_035222895.1 of Strongylocentrotus droebachiensis. Lineage (NCBI taxonomy): Eukaryota > Metazoa > Echinodermata > Echinoidea > Camarodonta > Strongylocentrotidae > Strongylocentrotus > Strongylocentrotus droebachiensis. Next base: position 116,709 of record JAVYIG010005035.1, read on the forward strand.
GCCTATAAATCGATAAGACATCATGGTCCAGACATTTGGAATGCTTTACCTGACAATATTAAGCACTCTGCAACTCTTTATTCATTCAAAGCATCGATGAAAAAATATTTAATATCTACATATTCAAAAACATCATAAGGGTCTCAGAGGTTTTGATTGTTTATTTAAATTAATTTTAGATGACCAGTTCATTAACAATACGAATCGAACACTTACTTCACCTGCACACACCCACTTGCACACACTTGCACATTTTTCTTCTTTTTTCTTTTTTCTTAATTTCTTTCCACTTTTTATTCAGATATTTTCTGAACAAAATCTTTATATGTGACTCTCTATTCCCCTACATTCTCCTAAAAACAGCGCCATGTACCCCCCCCCCCCTTCCCGGCTGCTATCGCCTCAAGCTTCTTAGCTTATGATAGTTGGCCTCTGCATTTATCTTGATTATTTTTTACTTACCTCCATACTTTCAAGCTTTCAATTATGTATTTTTTTTTTTTAATATTTTATTTTGTGTGTATTAAGTTGTCACTCTTGATATAAATCAATTATATTATATACTATTATTGTTATTTGAATGTTTTGTATTTGATTTATCAATAAATGCAGAAACATCTGCTAAAAAAAAGAAAAAAGAAAGAAGCGTAATAAGAAGGAAAGAGGGAAACGGGGAAAGGGCGAAGGGCTCTTGCCTCCCCCCCCCCCCCTCCCCGCCAAAAAAATAATTAAGAGAGAGAGAGTAGTAAAAGGGAAATGGAAAGAGAAGATGAAAGGAAAGAAAGAAGCGGAATAAGAAGGAAAGAGGGAAACGGAGGCGAAGGGCTCTTGCCTCCTCCCCCCCCCCCCCGCCAAAAAATAAATAAGAGAGAGAGAGAGAACGGAAAGGCAAAGGCAAAGAGAAGATAAAATGAAAGAAAGAAGCGGAATAAGAAGGAAAGAGGGAAACGGGGAAAGGGCGAAGGGCTCTTGCCTCCCCCCCCCCCCCCTCCCCGCCAAAAAAATAAATAAGAGAGAGAGAGAGTAGTAAAAGGGAAAGGGAAAGAGAAGATAAAAGGAAAAAAGAAGAGGAAGAAGAATAAAAAGAAAAGAGTGAAACGGGTGCGTAGCGCTCTTGCCTCCCCTCCCCCAAACCCCTCCCCCCCCCCCCGCCAAAAATTAAAGAGAGAGAGAGAGAGAGAGAGAAAGGAAAGGGAAAGAGAATATAAAAGGAAAGAAAGAAGAGGAAGAAGAATAAGAAGAAAAGAGGGAAACGGGGGCGAAGGGCTCTTGCCTCCTCCCCCCCCCTCCCAGCCAAAAAATAAATAAGAGAGAGAGAGAGAGAAGGGAAAGGGAAAAGGAAAGGGAAAGAGAATATAAAGGAAAGAAAGAAGAGAGAAGAGGAAGAAGAAGAAAAGAGGGAAACGTGGGCGAAGGGCTCTTGCCTCCACTCCGCCAAAAAATAAATAAGAGAGAGATCATGAGAAGAGAAAAGGAAAGGGAAAGAGGGGATAAAAGGAAAGAGAGAAGAGGAAAAAGAAGAAAAGAAGGAAACGGAGGCGAAGGGCTCTTGCCTCCTCCCCCCCTCCCCGCCAAAAAATAAATAAGAGAGAGAGAGAGAGAGAGAGAACGGAAAGGCAAAGGCAAAGGCAAAGAGAAGATAAAATGAAAGAAAGAAGCGGAATATGAAGGAAAGAGGGAAATGGGAAAAGGGCGAAGGGCTCTTGCATCCTCCCCCCGCCCCCCGCCAAAAAATAAATAAGAGAGAGAGAGAGAAGGGAAAGGGTAAGACAAAGAAGAGATAAAAGGAAAGAGAGAAGAGGAAGAAGAAGAAAAGAGGGAAACGGGGGCGAAGGGCTCTTGCCTCCTCCCCCCCCCCCCGCCAAAAAATAAATAAGAGAGAGAGAGAGAACGGAAAGGTAAAGGCAAAGGCAAAGAGAAGATAAAATGAAAGTAGGAAGCGGAATATGAAGGAAAGAGGAAATAGGAAAGGTCGAAGGGCTCTTGCCTCCCCCCTCCCCGCCAAAAAAAAAATAAGAGATAGAGAGTAGGGAAAGGGAAAGTGAAAGAGAAGATAAAAGGAAAGAAAGAAGAGGAAGAAGAAGGAAAGAGGGAAACGGGGGCGAAGGGCTCTTGCCTCCTCCCCCCCCCCCCCGCCAAAAAATAAATAAGAGAGAGAGAGAGAAAGGAAAGAGAAAGAGAATATACATGTAAAAGGAAAGAAAGAAGAGGAAGAAGAATAAGAAGAAAAGAGGGAAACGGGGGCGAAGGACTCTTGCCTCCTCCCCCCCCCCGCCAAAAAATAAATAAGAGAGAGAGAGAGAACGGAAAGGCAAAGGCAAAGGCAAAGAGAAGATAAAATGAAAGAAAGAAGCGGAATAAGAAGGAAAGAGGGAAACGGGGAAAGGGCGAAGGGCTCTTGCCTCCCCCCCCCCCTCCCCGCCAAAAAAATAAATAAGAGAGAGAGAGTAGTAAAAGGGAAATGGAAAGAGAAGATAAAAGGAAAGAAAGAAGCGGAATAAGAAGGAAATAGGGAAACGGAGGCGAAGGGCTCTTGCCTCCTCCCCCCCCCCCCGCCAAAAATAAATAAGAGAGAGAGAGAGACCGGAAAGGCAAAGGCAAAGAGAAGATAAAATGAAAGAAAGAAGCGGAATAAGAAGGAAAGAGGGAAACGGGGAAAGGGCGAAGGGCTCTTGCCTCCCCCCCCCCCCCCTCCCCGCCAAAAAAATAAATAAGAGAGAGAGAGTAGTAAAAGGGAAAGGGAAAGAGAAGATAAAAGGAAAAAAGAAGAGGAAGAAGAATAAAAAGAAAAGAGGGAAACGGGGGCGAAGGGCTCTTGCCTCCTCCCCCCCCCCCCGCCAAAAAATAAATAAGAGAGAGAGAGAGAACGGAAAGGCAAAGGCAAAGGCAAAGAGAAGATAAAATGAAAGAATGAAGGGGAAGAAGAAGAAAAGAGGGAAACGGGGGCGAAGGGCTCTTGCCTCCTCCCCCCCCCCCCCCGCCAAAAAATAAATAAGAGAGAGAGAGAGAACGGAAAGGCAAAGGCAAAGGCAAAGAGAAGATAAAATGAAAGGAAGAAGCGGAATAAGAAGGAAAGAGGGAAACGGAGGCGAAGGGCTCTTGCCTCCTCCCCCCCCCCCCCCCCGCTAAAAAATAAATAAGAGAGAGAGAGAGAACGGAAAGGCAAAGGCAAAGGCAAAGAGAAGATAAAATGAAAGAATGAAGGGGAAGAAGAAGGAAAGAGGGAAACGGGGGCAAAGGGTTCTTGCCTCCCCCCCCCCCGCCAAAAAAATAAATAAGAGAGAGAGAGAGAAAGGAAAGAGAAAGAGAATATAAAAGGAAAGAAAGAAGAGGAAGAAGAATAAGAAGAAAAGAGGGAAACGGGGGCGAAGGGCTCTTGCCTCCTCCCCCCCCCCGCCAAAAAAATAAATAAGAGAGAGAACGGAAAGGCAAAGACAAAGGCAAAGAGAAGATAAAATGAAAGAAAGAAGCGGAATATGAAGGAAAGAGGAAATAGGAAAGGTCGAAGTGCTCTTGCCTCCCCCCTCCCCGCCCAAAAAAAAATAAGAGATAGAGAGTAGGGAAAGGGAAAGTGAAAGAGAAGATAAAAGGAAAGAAAGAAGAGGAAGATGAAGAAAAGAAGGAAACGGGGGCGAAGGGCTCTTGCCTCCTCCCCCCCCCCCCGCCAAAAAATAAATAAGAGAGAGAGAGAGAAAGGAAAGAGAAAGAGAATATACATGTAAAAGGAAAGAAAGAAGAGGAAGAAGAATAAGAAGAAAAGAGGGAAACGGGGCGAAGGGCTCTTGCCTCCTCCCCCCCCCCCCCACCAAAAAATAAATAAGAGAGAGAGAGAGAACGGAAAGGCAAAGGCAAAGGCAAAGAGAAGATAAAATGAAAGAAAGAAGCGTAATAAGAAGGAAAGAGGGAAACGGGGAAAGGGCGAAGGGCTCTTGCCTCCCCCCCCCTCCCCGCCAAAAAAATAATTAAGAGAGAGAGAGTAGTAAAAGGGAAATGGAAAGAGAAGATGAAAGGAAAGAAAGAAGCGGAATAAGAAGGAAAGAGGGAAACGGAGGCGAAGGGCTCTTGCCTCCTCCCCCCCCCCCCGCCAAAAAATAAATAAGAGAGAGAGAGAGAACGGAAAGGCAAAGGCAAAGAGAAGATAAAATGAAAGAAAGAAGCGGAATAAGAAGGAAAGAGGGAAACGGGGAAAGGGCGAAGGGCTCTTGCCTCCCCCCCCCCCCTCCCCGCCAAAAAAATAAATAAGAGAGAGAGAGTAGTAAAAGGGAAAGGGAAAGAGAAGATAAAAGGAAAAAAGAAGAGGAAGAAGAATAAAAAGAAAAGAGGGAAACGGGGGCGAAGGGCTCTTGCCTCCTCCCCCCCCCCCCCCGCCAAAAAATAAATAAGAGAGAGAGAGAGAACGGAAAGGCAAAGGCAAAGGCAAAGAGAAGATAAAATGAAAGAATGAAGGGGAAGAAGAAGAAAAGAGGGAAACGGGGGCGAAGGGCTCTTGCCTCCTCCCCCCCCCCCCCCGCCAAAAAATAAATAAGAGAGAGAGAGAGAACGGAAAGGCAAAGGCAAAGGCAAAGAGAAGATAAAATGAAAGGAAGAAGCGGAATAAGAAGGAAAGAGGGAAACGGAGGCGAAGGGCTCTTGCCTCCTCCCCCCCCCCCCCCCCGCTAAAAAATAAATAAGAGAGAGAGAGAGAACGGAAAGGCAAAGGCAAAGGCAAAGAGAAGATAAAATGAAAGAATGAAGGGGAAGAAGAAGGAAAGAGGGAAACGGGGGCAAAGGGTTCTTGCCTCCCCCCCCCCCGCCAAAAAAATAAATAAGAGAGAGAGAGAGAAAGGAAAGAGAAAGAGAATATAAAAGGAAAGAAAGAAGAGGAAGAAGAATAAGAAGAAAAGAGGGAAACGGGGGCGAAGGGCTCTTGCCTCCTCCCCCCCCCCCGCCAAAAAAATAAATAAGAGAGAGAACGGAAAGGCAAAGACAAAGGCAAAGAGAAGATAAAATGAAAGAAAGAAGCGGAATATGAAGGAAAGAGGAAATAGGAAAGGTCGAAGTGCTCTTGCCTCCCCCCTCCCCGCCCAAAAAAAAATAAGAGATAGAGAGTAGGGAAAGGGAAAGTGAAAGAGAAGATAAAAGGAAAGAAAGAAGAGGAAGATGAAGAAAAGAAGGAAACGGGGGCGAAGGGCTCTTGCCTCCTCCCCCCCCCCCGCCAAAAAATAAATAAGAGAGAGAGAGAGAAAGGAAAGAGAAAGAGAATATACATGTAAAAGGAAAGAAAGAAGAGGAAGAAGAATAAGAAGAAAAGAGGGAAACGGGGCGAAGGGCTCTTGCCTCCTCCCCCCCCCCCCCCACCAAAAAATAAATAAGAGAGAGAGAGAGAACGGAAAGGCAAAGGCAAAGGCAAAGAGAAGATAAAATGAAAGAAAGAAGCGTAATAAGAAGGAAAGAGGGAAACGGGGAAAGGGCGAAGGGCTCTTGCCTCCCCCCCCCTCCCCGCCAAAAAAATAATTAAGAGAGAGAGAGTAGTAAAAGGGAAATGGAAAGAGAAGATGAAAGGAAAGAAAGAAGCGGAATAAGAAGGAAAGAGGGAAACGGAGGCGAAGGGCTCTTGCCTCCTCCCCCCCCCCCCCGCCAAAAAATAAATAAGAGAGAGAGAGAGAACGGAAAGGCAAAGGCAAAGAGAAGATAAAATGAAAGAAAGAAGCGGAATAAGAAGGAAAGAGGGAAACGGGGAAAGGGCGAAGGGCTCTTGCCTCCCCCCCCCCCCCTCCCCGCCAAAAAAATAAATAAGAGAGAGAGAGTAGTAAAAGGGAAAGGGAAAGAGAAGATAAAAGGAAAAAAGAAGAGGAAGAAGAATAAAAAGAAAAGAGTGAAACGGGTGCGAAGCGCTCTTGCCTCCCCCCCCCCAAACCCCCCCCCCCCCGCCAAAAATTAAAGAGAGAGAGAGAGAGAGAGAAAGGAAAGGGAAAGAGAATATAAAAGGAAAGAAAGAAGAGGAAGAAGAATAAGAAGAAAAGAGGGAAACGGGGGCGAAGGGCTCTTGCCTCCTCCCCCCCCCCTCCCCCCCCCCTCCCCGCCAAAAAATAAATAAGAGAGAGAGAGAGAGAAGGGAAAGGGAAAAGGAAAGGGAAAGAGAATATAAAGGAAAGAAAGAAGAGAGAAGAGGAAGAAGAAGAAAAGAGGGAAACGTGGGCGAAGGGCTCTTGCCTCCACTCCGCCAATAAATAAATAAGAGAGAGATCATGAGAAGAGAAAAGGAAAGGGAAAGAGGGGATAAAAGGAAAGAGAGAAGAGGAAAAAGAAGAAAAGAAGGAAACGGAGGCGAAGGGCTCTTGCCTCCTCCCCCCTCCCCGCCAAAAAATAAATAAGAGAGAGAGAGAGAGAGAGAGAGAGAACGGAAAGGCAAAGGCAAAGGCAAAGAGAAGATAAAATGAAAGAAAGAAGCGGAATATGAAGGAAAGAGGGAAATGGGAAAAGGGCGAAGGGCTCTTGCATCCTCCCCCCGCCCCCCGCCAAAAAATAAATAAGAGAGAGAGAGAGAAGGGAAAGGGTAAGACAAAGAAGAGATAAAAGGAAAGAGAGAAGAGGAAGAAGAAGAAAAGAGGGAAACGGGGGCGAAGGGCTCTTGCCTCCTCCCCCCCCCCGCCAAAATATAAATAAGAGAGAGAGAGTAGTAAAAGGGAAGGGAAAGAGAAGATAAAAGGAAAGAAAGAAGCGGATTAAGAAGAAAAGAGGGAAACGGAGGCGAAGGGCTCTTGCCTCCTCCCCCCCCCCCCCCCCCGCCAAAAAAATAAAAAAGAGAGAGAGAGAGAACGGAAAGGCAAAGGCAAAGGCAAAGAGAAGATAAAATGAAAGAATGAAGGGGAAGAAGAAGAAAAGAGGGAAACGGGGGCGAAGGGCTCTTGCCTCCTCCCCCCCCCCCCGCCAAAAAATAAATAAGAGAGAGAGAGAGAACGGAAAGGCAAAGGCAAAGGCAAAGAGAAGATAAAATGAAAGGAAGAAGCGGAATAAGAAGGAAAGAGGGAAACGGAGGCGAAGGGCTCTTGCCTCCTCCCCCCCCCCCCCCGCTAAAAAATAAATAAGAGAGAGAGAGAGAACGGAAAGGCAAAGGCAAAGGCAAAGAGAAGATAAAATGAAAGAATGAAGGGGAAGAAGAAGAAAAGAGGGAAACGGGGGCAAAGGGTTCTTGCCTCCCCCCCCCCCCCCCGCCAAAAAATAAATAAGAGTGAGAGAGAGAAAGGAAAGAGAAAGAGAATATAAAAGGAAAGAAAGAAGAGGAAGAAGAATAAGAAGAAAAGAGGGAAACGGGGGCGAAGGGCTCTTGCCTCCTTCCCCCCCCCCCCCCCCCGCCAAAAAAATAAATAAGAGAGAGAACGGAAAGGCAAAGACAAAGGCAAAGAGAAGATAAAATGAAAGAAAGAAGCGGAATATGAAGGAAAGAGGAAATAGGAAAGGTCGAAGTGCTCTTGCCTCCCCCCCTCCCCGCCCAAAAAAAAATAAGAGATAGAGAGTAGGGAAAGGGAAAGTGAAAGAGATGATAAAAGGAAAGAAAGAAGAGGAAGATGAAGAAAAGAAGGAAACGGGGGCGAAGGGCTCTTGCCTTCTCCCCCCCCCCCGCCAAAAAATAAATAAGAGAGAGAGAGAGAAAGGAAAGAGAAAGAGAATATACATGTAAAAGGAAAGAAAGAAGAGGAAGAAGAATAAGAAGAAAAGAGGGAAACGGGGCGAAGGGCTCTTGCCTCCTCCCCCCCCCCCCCCCACCAAAAAATAAATAAGAGAGAGAGAGAGAACGGAAAGGCAAAGGCAAAGGCAAAGAGAAGATAAAATGAAAGAAAGAAGCGTAATAAGAAGGAAAGAGGGAAACGGGGAAAGGGCGAAGGGCTCTTGCCTCCCCCCCCCCCCCCTCCCCGCCAAAAAAATAATTAAGAGAGAGAGAGTAGTAAAAGGGAAATGGAAAGAGAAGATGAAAGGAAAGAAAGAAGCGGAATAAGAAGGAAAGAGGGAAACGTAGGCGAAGGGCTCTTGCCTCCTCCCCCCCCCCCCCCCCGCCAAAAAATAAATAAGAGAGAGAGAGAGAGAACGGAAAGGCAAAGGCAAAGAGAAGATAAAATGAAAGAAAGAAGCGGAATAAGAAGGAAAGAGGGAAACGGGGAAAGGGCGAAGGGCTCTTGCCTCCCCCCCCCCTCCCCGCCAAAAAAATAAATAAGAGAGAGAGAGAGTAGTAAAAGGGAAAGGGAAAGAGAAGATAAAAGGAAAAAAGAAGAGGAAGAAGAATAAAAAGAAAAGAGTGAAACGGGTGCGAAGCGCTCTTGCCTCCCCCCCCCCAAACCCCTCCCCCCCCCCCCCCCCCGCCAAAAATTAAAGAGAGAGAGAGAGAGAGAGAAAGGAAAGGGAAAGAGAATATAAAAGGAAAGAAAGAAGAGGAAGAAGAATAAGAAGAAAAGAGGGAAACGGGGGCGAAGGGCTCTTGCCTCCTCCCCCCCCCCCCCTCCCCGCCAAAAAATAAATAAGAGAGAGAGAGAGAGAAGGGAAAGGGAAAAGGAAAGGGAAAGAGAATATAAAGGAAAGAAAGAAGAGAGAAGAGGAAGAAGAAGAAAAGAGGGAAACGTGGGCGAAGGTATCTTGCCTCCACTCCGCCAAAAAATAAATAAGAGAGAGATCATGAGAAGAGAAAAGGAAAGGGAAAGAGGGGATAAAAGGAAAGAGAGAAGAGGAAAAAGAAGAAAAGAAGGAAACGGAGGCGAAGGGCTCTTGCCTCCTCCCCCCCTCCCCGCCAAAAAATAAATAAGAGAGAGAGAGAGAGAGAGAGAACGGAAAGGCAAAGGCAAAGGCAAAGAGAAGATAAAATGAAAGAAAGAAGCGGAATATGAAGGAAAGAGGGAAATGGGAAAAGGGCGAAGGGCTCTTGCATCCTCCCCCCGCCCCCCGCCAAAAAATAAATAAGAGAGAGAGAGAGAAGGGAAAGGGTAAGACAAAGAAGAGATAAAAGGAAAGAGAGAAGAGGAAGAAGAAGAAAAGAGGGAAACGGGGGCGAAGGGCTCTTGCCTCCTCCCCGCCCCCCCCGCCAAAAAATAAATAAGAGAGAGAGAGAGAACGGAAAGGTAAAGGCAAAGGCAAAGAGAAGATAAAATGAAAGTAGGAAGCGGAATATGAAGGAAAGAGGAAATAGGAAAGGTCGAAGGGCTCTTGCCTCCCCCCTCCCCGCCAAAAAAAAAAATAAGAGATAGAGAGTAGGGAAAGGGAAAGTGAAAGAGAAGATAAAAGGAAAGAAAGAAGAGGAAGAAGAAGGAAAGAGGGAAACGGGGGCGAAGGGCTCTTGCCTCCTCCCCCCCCCCGCCAAAAAATAAATAAGAGAGAGAGAGAGAAAGGAAAGAGAAAGAGAATATACATGTAAAAGGAAAGAAAGAAGAGGAAGAAGAATAAGAAGAAAAGAGGGAAACGGGGGCGAAGGACTCTTGCCTCCTCCCCCCCCCCCCCCCGCCAAAAAATAAATAAGAGAGAGAGAGAGAACGGAAAGGCAAAGGCAAAGGCAAAGAGAAGATAAAATGAAAGAAAGAAGCGGAATAAGAAGGAAAGAGGGAAACGGGGAAAGGGCGAAGGGCTCTTGCCTCCCCCCCCCTCCCCGCCAAAAAAATAAATAAGAGAGAGAGAGTAGTAAAAGGGAAATGGAAAGAGAAGATAAAAGGAAAGAAAGAAGCGGAATAAGAAGGAAAGAGGGAAACGGAGGCGAAGGGCTCTTGCCTCCTCCCCCCCCCCCGCCAAAAATAAATAAGAGAGAGAGAGAGAACGGAAAGGCAAAGGCAAAGAGAAGATAAAATGAAAGAAAGAAGCGGAATAAGAAGGAAAGAGGGAAACGGGGAAAGGGCGAAGGGCTCTTGCCTCCCCCCCCCCCCTCCCCGCCAAAAAAATAAATAAGAGAGAGAGAGTAGTAAAAGGGAAAGGGAAAGAGAAGATAAAAGGAAAAAAGAAGAGGAAGAAGAATAAAAAGAAAAGAGGGAAACGGGGGCGAAGGGCTCTTGCCTCCTCCCCCCCCCCCCCCCCGCCAAAAAATAAATAAGAGAGAGAGAGAGAGAACGGAAAGGCAAAGGCAAAGGCAAAGAGAAGATAAAATGAAAGAATGAAGGGGAAGAAGAAGAAAAGAGGGAAACAGGGGCGAAAGGCTCTTGCCTCCTCCCCCCCCCCCCGCCAAAAAATAAATAAGAGAGAGAGAGAGAAAGGAAAGAGAAAGAGAATATAAAAAGAAAGAAAGAAGAGGAAGAAAAATAAGAAGAAAAGAGGGAAACGGGGGCGAAGGGCTCTTGCCTCCTCCCCCCCCCCCCCCGCCAAAAAATAAATAAGAGAGAGAGAGAGAACGGAAAGGGAAAGGCAAAGGCAAAGAGAAGATAAAATGAAAGAAAGAAGCGGAATAAGAAGGAAAGAGGGAAACGGAGGCGAAGGGCTCTTGCCTCCTCCCCCCCCCCCCCCGCCAAAAAATAAAAGAGAGAGAGAGAGAGAACGGAAAGGCAAAGGCAAAGGCAAAGAGAAGATAAAATAAAAAGAATGAAGGGGAAGAAGAAGAAAAGAGGGAAACGGGGGCAAAGGGCTCTTGCCTCCCCCCCCCGCCAAAAAATAAATAAGAGAGAGAGAGAGAAAGGAAAGAGAAAGAGAATATAAAAGGAAAGAAAAAAGAGGGAAACGGGGGCGAAGGGCTCTTGCCTCCTCCCCCCCCCCCCCCGCCAAAAAAATAAATAAGAGAGAGAACGGAAAGGCAAAGACAAAGGCAAAGAGAAGATAAAATGAAAGAAAGAAGCGGAATATGAAGGAAAGAGGAAATAGGAAAGGTCGAAGGGCTCTTGCCTCCCCCCTCCCCGCCAAAAAAAAAATAAGAGAGAGAGAGAAGGGAAAGGGTAAGACAAAGAAGAGATAAAAGGAAAGAGAGAAGAGGAAGAAGAAGAAAAGAGGGAAACGGGGGCGAAGGGCTCTTGCCTCCTCCCCCCCCCCCCCCCGCCAAAAAATAAATAAGAGAGAGAGAGAGAACGGAAAGGTAAAGGCAAAGGCAAAGAGAAGATAAAATGAAAGAAAGAAGCGGAATATGAAGGAAAGAGGAAATAGGAAAGGTCGAAGGGCTCTTGCCTCCCCCCTCCCCGCCAAAAAAAAAATAAGAGATAGAGAGTAGGGAAAGGGAAAGTGAAAGAGAAGATAAAAGGAAAGAAAGAAGAGGAAGAAGAAGGAAAGAGGGAAACGGGGGCGAAGGGCTCTTGCCTCCTCCCCCCCCCCGCCAAAAAATAAATAAGAGAGAGAGAGAGAAAGGAAAGAGAAAGAGAATATACATGTAAAAGGAAAGAAAGAAGAGGAAGAAGAATAAGAAGAAAAGAGGGAAACGGGGGCGAAGGACTCTTGCCTCCTCCCCCCCCCCCCCCCGCCAAAAAATAAATAAGAGAGAGAGAGAGAACGGAAAGGCAAAGGCAAAGGCAAAGAGAAGATAAAATGAAAGAAAGAAGCGGAATAAGAAGGAAAGAGGGAAACGGGGAAAGGGCGAAGGGCTCTTGCCTCCCCCCCCCCCCCCTCCCCGCCAAAAAAATAAATAAGAGAGAGAGAGTAGTAAAAGGGAAATGGAAAGAGAAGATAAAAGGAAAGAAAGAAGCGGAATAAGAAGGAAAGAGGGAAACGGAGGCGAAGGGCTCTTGCCTCCTCCCCCCCCCCCGCCAAAAATAAATAAGAGAGAGAGAGAGAACGGAAAGGCAAAGGCAAAGGCAAAGAGAAGATAAAATGAAAGAATGAAGGGGAAGAAGAAGAAAAGAGGGAAACGGGGGCAAAGGGCTCTTGCCTCCTCCCCCCCCCCCCGCCAAAAAATAAATAAGAGAGAGAGAGAGAAAGGAAAGAGAAAGAGAATATAAAAGGAAAGAAAGAAGAGGAAGAAGAATAAGAAGAAAAGAGGGAAACGGGTGCGAAGCGCTCTTGCCTCCCCCCCCCCAACCCCCCCCCCCCGCCAAAAATTAAAGAGAGAGAGAGAGAAAGGAAAGGGAAAGAGAATATAAAAGGAAAGAAAGAAGAGGAAGAAGAATAAGAAGAAAAGAGGGAAACGGGGGCGAAGGGCTCTTGCCTCCTCCCCCCCCCCTCCCCGCCAAAAAATAAATAAGAGAGAGAGAGAGAGAGAACGGAAAGGCAAAGGCAAAGGCAAAGAGAAGATAAAATGAAAGAAAGAAGCGGAATAAGAAGGAAAGAGGGAAACGGGGAAAGGGCGAAGGGCTCTTGCTCCCCCCCTCCCCGCCAAAAAAATAAATAAGAGAGAGAGAGAGTAGTAAAAGGGAAAGGGAAAGAGAAGATAAAAGGAAAGAAAGAAGCGGAATAAGAAGGAAAGAGGGAAACGGGGGCAAAGGGCTCTTGCCTCCTCCCCCCCCCCCCCCCGACAAAAAATAAATAAGAGAGAGAGAGAGAAGGGAAAGGGTAAGAGAAAGAAAAGATAAAAGGAAAGAGAGAAGAGGAAGACGGAAGAAAAGAAGGAAACGGGGGCGAAGGGCTCTTGCCTCCTCCCCCCCCCCGCCAAAAAATAAATAAGAGAGAGAGAGAGAACGGAAAGGCAAAGGCAAAGAGAAGATAAAATGAAAGAATGAAGGGGAAGAAGAAGGAAAAAGGGAAACGGGGAAAGGGCGAAGGGCTCTTCCCTCCTCCCCCCCCCCCCGCCAAAAAATAAATAAGAGAGAGAGAGAGAACGGAAAGGCAAAGGCAAAGGCAAAGAGAAGATAAAATGAAAGAATGAAGGGGAAGAAGAAGGAAAGAGGGAAACGGGGAAAGAGCGAAGGGCTCTTGCCTCCTCCCCCCCCCCCGCCAAAAAATAAATAAGAGAGAGAGAGAGAAAGGAAAGAGAAAGAGAATATAAAAGGAAAGAAAGAAGAGGAAGAAGAATAAGAAGAAAAGAGGGAAACGGGGGCGAAGGGCTCTTGCCTCCTCCCCCCCCCCCCGCCAAAAAAATAAATAAGAGAGAGAGAGAGTAGTAAAAGGGAAAGGGAAAGAGAAGATAAAAGGAAAGAAAGAAGCGGAATAAGAAGGAAAGAGGGAAACGGGGGCGAAGGACTCTTGCCTCCCCCAAACCCCCCCCCCCCCCGCCAAAAATTAAAGAAAGAGAGAGAGAACGGAAATGCAAAGGCAAAGGCAAAGAGAAGAAAAAATGAAAGAATGAAGGGGAAGAAGAAGAAAAGAGGGAAACGGGGGCGAAGGGCTCTTGCCTCCTCCCCCCCCCCCTGCCAAAAAATGAATAAGAGAGAGAGAGAAAGGAAAGAGAAAGAGAATATAAAAGGAAAGAAAGAAGATGAAGAAGAATAAGAAGAAAAGAGGGAAACGGGGGCGAAGGGATCTTGCCTCCTCCCCCCCCCCCCCCCTCGCCAAAAAATAAATACGAGAGAGAGAGAGAACGGAAAGGCAAAGGCAAAGGCAAAGAGAAGATAAAATGAAAGAAAGAAGCGGAATAAGAAGGAAAGAGGGAAACGGGGGCAAAGGGCTCTTGCCTCCTCCCCCCCCCCCCCGACAAAAAATAAATAAGAGAGAGAGAGAGAAGGGAAAGGGTAAGAGAAAGAAAAGATAAAAGGAAAGAGAGAAGAGGAAGAAGAAGAAAAGAAGGAAACGGGGGCGAAGGGCTCTTGCCTCCTCCCCCCCCCCCCCGCCAAAAAATAAATAAGAGAGAGAGAGAGAACGGAAAGGCAAAGGCAAAGAGAAGATAAAATGAAAGAATGAAGGGGAAGAAGAAGGAAAGAGGGAAACGGGGAAAGGGCGAAGGGCTCTTGCCTCCTCCCCCCCCCCCCCGCCAAAAAATAAATAAGAGAGAGAGAGAGAACGGAAAGGCAAAGGCAAAGGCAAAGAGAAGATAAAATGAAAGAATGAAGGGGAAGAAGAAGGAAAGAGGGAAACGGGGAAAGAGCGAAGGGCTCTTGCCTCCTCCCCCCCCCGCCAAAAAATAAATAAGAGAGAGAGAGAGAGAAAGGAAAGAGAAAGAGTAACCTTTGGAAAAGGCGCTATATAAATCCAATTATTATTATTATTATTATTATATAAAAGGAAAGAAAGAAGAGGAAGAAGAATAAGAAGAAAAGAGGGAAACGAGGGCGAAGGGCTCTTGCCTCCTCCCCCCCCCCCCCGCCAAAAAATAAATAAGAGAGAGAGAGAGAACGGAAAGGCAAAGGCAAAGGCAAAGAGAAGATAAAATGAAAGAAAGAATCGGAATAAGAAGGAAAGAGGGAAACGGGGAAAGGGCGAAGGGCTTTTGCCTCCCCCCCCCCCCCCTCCCCGCCAAAAAAATAAATAAGAGAGAGAGAGTAGTAAAAGGGAAAGGGAAAGAGAAGATAAAAGGAAAGAAAGAAGCGGAATAAGAAGAAAAGAGGGAAACGGGGGCGAAGGGCTCTTGCCTCCTCCCCCCCCCCCCCCACCCCGCTAAAAAATAAATAAGAGAGAGAGAGAGAACGGAAAGGCAAAGGCAAAGGCAAAGAGAAGATGAAATGAAAGAAGCGGAATAAGAGGGAAAGAGGGAAACGGGGAAAGGGCGAAGGGCTCTTGCCTCCCCCCCGCCTCCCCGCCAAAAAAATAAATAAGAGAGAGAGAGTAGTAAAAGGGAAAGGGAAAGAGAAGATAAAAGTAAAAAAGAAGAGGAAGAAGAATAAAAGGAAAAGAGTGAAACGGGTGCGAAGCGCTCTTGCCTCCCCCCAACCCCCCCCCCCCCCCCGCCAAAAATTAAAGAGAGAGAGAGAGAAAGGAAAGGGAAAGAGAATATAAAAGGAAAGAAAGAAGAGGAAGAAGAATAAGAAGAAAAGAGGGAAACGGGGGCGAAGGGCTCTTGCCTCCTCCCCCCCCCCCTCCCCGCCAAAAAATAAATAAGAGAGAGAGAGAGAGAGAACGGAAAGGCAAAGGCAAAGGCAAAGAGAAGATAAAATGAAAGAAAGAAGCGGAATATGAAGGAAAGAGGGAAATGGGAAAAGGGCGAAGGGCTCTTTCCTTCCCCCCCCCCCCCTCCCCGCCAAAAATAAAAATAAGAGAGAGAGAGAGTAGTAAAAGGGAAAGGGAAAGAGAAGATAAAATGAAAGAAAGAAGCGGAATAAGAAGGAAAGAGGGAAACGGGGGCGAAGGACTCTTGCCTCCCCCAAACCCCCCCCCCCCGCCAAAAATTAAAGAAAGAGAGAGAGAACGGAAATGCAAAGGCAAAGGCAAAGAGAAGAAAAAATGAAAGAATGAAGGGGAAGAAGAAAAAGAGAGGGAAACGGGGGCGAAGGGCTCTTGCCTCCTCCCCCCCCCCTGCCAAAAAATGAATAAGAGAGAGAGAGAGAAAGGAAAGAGAAAGAGAATATAAAAGGAAAGAAAGAAGATGAAGAAGAATAAGAAGAAAAGAGGGAAACGGGGGCGAAGGGATCTTGCCTCCTCCCCCCCCCCCTCGCCAAAAAATAAATACGAGTGAGAGAGAACGGAAAGGCAAAGGCAAAGGCAAAGAGAAGATAAAATGAAAGAAAGAAGCGGAATAAGAAGGAAAGAGGGAAACGGGGCAAAGGCCTCTTGCCTCCTCCCCCCCCCCCCCGACAAAAGATAAATAAGAGAGAGAGAGAGAGAAGGGAAAGGGTAAGAGAAAGAAAAGATAAAAGGAAAGAGAGAAGAGGAAGAAGAAGAAAAGAAGGAAACGGGGGCGAAGGGCTCTTGCCTCCTCCCCCCCCCCCGCCAAAAAATAAATAAGAGAGAGAGAGAGAACGGAAAGGCAAAGGCAAAGAGAAGATAAAATGAAAGAATGAAGGGGAAGAAGAAGGAAAGAGGGAAACGGGGAAAGGGCGAAGGGCTCTTGCCTCCTCCCCCCCCCCCCCCCGCCAAAAAATAAATAAGAGAGAGAGAGAGAACGGAAAGGCAAAGACAAAGGCAAAGAGAAGATAAAATGAAAGAAAGAAGCGGAATATGAAGGAAAGAGGAAATAGGAAAGGTCGAAGGGCTCTTGCCTCCCCCCCTCCCCGCCAAAAAAAAAATAAGAGATAGAGAGTAGGGAAAGGGAAAGTGAAAGAGAAGATAAAAGGAAAGAAAGAAGCGGAATAAGAAGGAAAGAGGGAAACGGGGCAAAGGCCTCTTGCCTCCTCCCCCCCCCCCGACAAAAGATAAATAAGAGAGAGAGAACGGAAAGGGAAAGGCAAAGGCAAAGAGAAGATAAAATGAAAGAATGAAGGGGAAGAAGAAGAAAAGAGGGAAACGGGGGCAAAGGGCTCTTGCCTCCCCCCGCCCCGCCAAAAATAAATAAGAGAGAGAGAGAGAAAGGAAAGAGAAAGAGAATATAAAAGGAAAGAAAGAAGAGGAAGAAGAATAAGAAGAAAAGAGGGAAACGGGGGCGAAGGACTCTTGCCTCCTCCCCCCCCCCCCCGCCAAAAAAATAAATAAGAGAGAGAGAGTAGTAAAAGGGGAAGGGAATGAGAAGATAAAATGAAAGAAAGAAGCGGAATAAGAAGAAAAGAGGGAAACGGGGGCGAAGGGCTCTTGCCTCCTCCCCCCCCCCCGCCAAAATATAAATAAGAGAGAGAGAGTAGTAAAAGGGAAGGGAAAGAGAAGATAAAAGGGAAGAAAAAAGCGGAATAAGAAGGAAAGAGGGAAACGGGGGCGAAGGGCTCTTGCCTCCTCCCCCCCCCCCCCGCCAAAAAATAAATAAGAGAGAGAGAGAGAAAGGAAAGAGAAAGAGAATATAAAAGGAAAGAAAGAAGAGGAAGAAGAATAAGAAGAAAAGAGGGAAACGGGGCGAAGGGCTCTTGCCTCCCCCCCCCCCGCCAAAAAAATAAAAAAGAGAGAGAACGGAAAGGCAAAGACAAAGGCAAAGAGAAGATAAAATGAAAGAAAGAAGCGGAATATGAAGGAAAGAGGAAATAGGAAAGGTCGAAGGGCTCTTGCCTCCCCCCTCCCCGCCAAAAAAAAAATAAGAGATAGAGAGTAGGGAAAGGGAAAGTGAAAGAGAAGATAAAAGGAAAGAAAGAAGAGGAAGAAGAAGAAAAGAGGGAAACGGGGGCGAAGGACTCTTGCCTCCCCCCCCCCCCCCCAACCCCCCCCCCCCGCCAAAAATTAAAGAGAGAGAGAGAGAAAGGAAAGGGAAAGACAATATAAAAGGAAAGAAAGAAGAGGAAGAAGAATAAGAAGAAAAGAGGGAAACGGGGGCAAAGGGCTCTTGCCTCCTCCCCCCCCCCCCCCCTGCCAAAAAATAAATAAGAGAGAGAGAGAGAGAACAGAAAGACAAAGGCAAAGGCAAAGAGAAGATAAAATGAAAGAAAGAAGCGGAATATGAAGGAAAGAGGGAAATGGGAAAAGGGCGAAGAGCTCTTGCCTCCCCCCCCCCCCCCCTCCCCGCCAAAAAAATAAATAAGAGAGAGAGAGTAGTAAAAGGGGAAGGGAAAGAGAAGATAAAAGGAAAGAAAGAAGCGGAATAAGAAGGAAAGAGGGAAACGTGGGCGAAGGGCTCTTGCCTCCTCCCCCCCCCGCCAAAAAATAAATAAGAGAGAGAGAGAGAAAGGAAAGAGAAAGAGAATATAAAAGGAAAGAAAGAAGAGGAAGAATAATAAGAAGAAAAGAGGGAAACGGGGGCGAAGGGCTCTTGCCTCCTCCCCCCCCCCCCCCGCCAAAAAATAAATAAGAGAGAGAGAGAGAAAGGAAAGAGAAAGAGAATATAAAAGGAAAGAAAGAAGAGGAAGAAGAATAAGAAGAAAAGAGGGAAATATGTGCGAAGCGCTCTTGCCTCCCCCCCCCCCAACCCCCCCCCCCCGCCAAAAATTAAAGAGAGAGAGAGAGAAAGGAAAGGGAAAGAGAATATAAAAGGAAAGAAAGAAGAGGAAGAAGAATAAGAAGAAAAGAGGGAAACGGGGGCGAAGGGCTCTTGCCTCCTCCCCCCCCCCCCCCCTCGCCAAAAAATAAATACGAGAGAGAGAGAGAACGGAAAGGCAAAGGCAAAGGCAAAGAGAAGATAAAATGAAAGAAAGAAGCGGAATATGAAGGAAAGAGGGAAATGGGAAAAGGGCGAAGGGCTCTTTCCTTCCCCCCCCCCCCTCCCCGCCAAAAAAAAAAATAAGAGAGAGAGAGAGTAGTAAAAGGGAAAGGGAAAGAGAAGATAAAAGGAAAGAAAGAAGCGGAATAAGAAGGAAAGAGGGAAACGGGGGCGAAGGACTCTTGCCTCCCCCAAACCCCCCCCCCCCCCCCCGCCAAAAATTAAAGAGAGAGAGAGAGAACGGAAAGGCAAAGGCAAAGGCAAAGAGAAGAAAAAATGAAAGAATGAAGGGGAAGAAGAAGAAAAGAGGGAAACGGGGGCGAAGGGCTCTTGCCTCCTCCCCCCCCCCCGCCAAAAAATGAATAAGAGAGAGAGAGAAAGGAAAGAGAAAGAGAATATAAAAGGAAAGAAAGAAGATGAAGAAGAATAAGAAGAAAAGAGGGAAACGGGGGCGAAGGGCTCTTGCCTCCTCCCCCCCCCCCCTCGCCAAAAAATAAATACGAGAGAGAGAGAGAACGGAAAGGCAAAGGCAAAGGCAAAGAGAAGATAAAATGAAAGAAAGAAGCGGAATAAGAAGGAAAGAGGGAAACGGGGAAAGGGCGAAGGGCTCTTGCTCCCCCCCCCTCCCCGCCAAAAAAATAAATAAGAGAGAGAGAGAGTAGTAAAAGGGAAAGGGAAAGAGAAGATAAAAGGAAAGAAAGAAGCGGAATAAGAAGGAAAGAGGGAAACGGGGGCAAAGGGCTCTTGCCTCCTCCCCCCCCCCCCGACAAAAAATAAATAAGAGAGAGAGAGAGAAGGGAAAGGGTAAGAGAAAGAAAAGATAAAAGGAAAGAGAGAAGAGGAAGACGGAAGAAAAGAAGGAAACGGGGGCGAAGGGCTCTTGCCTCCTCCCCCCCCCCGCCAAAAAATAAATAAGAGAGAGAGAGAGAACGGAAAGGCAAAGGCAAAGAGAAGATAAAATGAAAGAATGAAGGGGAAGAAGAAGGAAAGAGGGAAACGGGGAAAGGGCGAAGGGCTCTTCCCTCCTCCCCCCCCCCGCCAAAAAATAAATAAGAGAGAGAGAGAGAACGGAAAGGCAAAGGCAAAGGCAAAGAGAAGATAAAATGAAAGAATGAAGGGGAAGAAGAAGGAAAGAGGGAAACGGGGAAAGAGCGAAGGGCTCTTGCCTCCTCCCCCCCCCCGCCAAAAAATAAATAAGAGAGAGAGAGAGAAAGGAAAGAGAAAGAGAATATAAAAGGAAAGAAAGAAGAGGAAGAAGAATAAGAAGAAAAGAGGGAAACGGGGGCGAAGGGCTCTTGCCTCCTCCCCCCCCCCCCCCCCCGCCAAAAAATAAATAAGAGAGAGAGAGAGAACGGAAAGGCAAAGGCAAAGGCAAAGAGAAGATAAAATGAAAGAAAGAATCGGAATAAGAAGGAAAGAGGGAAACGGGGAAAGGGCGAAGGGCTTTTGCCTCACCCCCCCCCCCCCCCCCCCTCCCCGCCAAAAAAATAAATAAGAGAGAGAGAGTAGTAAAAGGGAATGGGAAAGAGAAGATAAAAGGAAAGAAAGAAGCGGAATAAGAAGAAAAGAGGGAAACGGGGGCGAAGGGCTCTTGCCTCCTCCCCCCCCCCCCCCCGCCAAAAAATAAATAAGAGAGAGAGAGAGAACGGAAAGGGAAAGGCAAAGGCAAAGAGAAGATGAAATGAAAGAAGCGGAATAAGAAGGAAAGAGGGAAACGGGGAAAGGGCGAAGGGCTCTTGCCTCCCCCCCCCCCCTCCCCGCCAAAAAAATAAATAAGAGAGAGAGAGTAGTAAAAGGGAAAGGGAAAGAGAAGATAAAAGTAAAAAAGAAGAGGAAGAAGAATAAAAAGAAATGAGTGAAACGGGTGCGAAGCGCTCTCGCCTCCCCCCAACCCCCCCCCCCCCCCTGCCAAAAATTAAAGAGAGAGAGAGAGAAAGGAAAGGGAAAGAGAATATAAAAGGAAAGAAAGAAGAGGAAGAAGAATAAGAAGAAAAGAGGGAAACGGGGGCGAAGGGCTCTTGCCTCCTCCCCCCCCCCCCTCCCCGCCAAAAAATAAATAAGAGAGAGAGAGAGAGAGAGAGAGAACGGAAAGGCAAAGGCAAAGGCAGAGAGAAGATAAAATGAAAGAAAGAAGCGGAATATGAAGGAAAGAGGGAAATGGGAAAAAGGGGAAGGGCTCTTTCCTTCTCCCCCCCCCCCCCTCCCCGCCAAAAAAAAAAATAAGAGAGCCAGAGAGTAGTAAAAGGGAAAGGGAAAGAGAAGATAAAAGGAAAGAAAGAAGCGGAATAAGAAGGAAAGAGGGAAACGGGGGCGAAGGACTCTTGCCTCCCCCAAACCCCCCCCCCCGCCAAAAATTAAAGAGAGAGAGAGAGAACGGAAATGCAAAGGCAAAGGCAAAGAGAAGAAAAAATGAAAGAATGAAGGGGAAGAAGAAGAAAAGAGGGAAACGGGGGCGAAGGGCTCTTGCCTCCTCCCCCCCCCCCCCGCCAAAAAATGAATAAGAGAGAGAGAGAAAGGAAAGAGAAAGAGAATATAAAAGGAAAGAAAGAAGATGAAGAAGAATAAGAAGAAAAGAGGGAAACGGGGGCGAAGGGATCTTGCCTCCTCCCCCCCCCCCCTCGCCAAAAAATAAATACGAGAGAGAGAGAGAACGGAAAGGCAAAGGCAAAGGCAAAGAGAAGATAAAATGAAAGAAAGAAGCGGAATAAGAAGGAAAGAGGGAAACAGGGAAAGGGCGAAGGGCTCTTGCTCCCCCCCCCCCCCTCCCCGCCAAAAAAAAAAATAAGAGAGAGAGAGAGTAGTAAAAGGGAAAGGGAAAGAGAAGATAAAAGGAAAGAAAGAAGCGGAATAAGAAGGAAAGAGGGAAACGGGGGCGAAGGACTCTTGCCTCCCCCAACCCCCCCCCCCCCCCCCCCCGCCAAAAATTAAAGAAAGAGAGAGAGAACGGAAATGCAAAGGCAAAGGCAAAGAGAAAAAAAAATGAAAGAATGAAGGGGAAGAAGAAGAAAAGAGGGAAACGGGGGCGAAGGGCTCTTGCCTCCTCCCCCCCCCCCCCTGCCAAAAAATGAATAAGAGAGAGAGAGAAAGGAAAGAGAAAGAGAATATAAAAGGAAAGAAAGAAGATGAAGAAGAATAAGAAGAAAAGAGGGAAACGGGGGCGAAGGGATCTTGCCTCCTCCCCCCCCCCCCCCCTCGCCAAAAAATAAATACGAGAGAGAGAGAGAACGGAAAGGCAAAGGCAAAGGCAAAGAGAAGATAAAATGAAAGAAAGAAGCGGAATAAGAAGGAAAGAGGGAAACGGGGGCAAAGGGCTCTTGCCTCCTCCCCCCCCCCCCCCGACAAAAAATAAATAAGAGAGAGAGAGAGAAGGGAAAGGGTAAGAGAAAGAAAAGATAAAAGGAAAGAGAGAAGAGGAAGAAGAAGAAAAGAAGGAAACGGGGGCGAAGGGCTCTTGCCTCCTCCCCCCCCCCCCCCGCCAAAAAATAAATAAGAGAGAGAGAGAGAACGGAAAGGCAAAGGCAAAGAGAAGATAAAATGAAAGAATGAAGGGGAAGAAGAAGGAAAGAGGGAAACGGGGAAAGGGCGAAGGGCTCTTGCCTCCTCCCCCCCCGCCAAAAATAAATAAGAGAGAGAGAGAGAACGGAAAGGCAAAGGCAAAGGCAAAGAGAAGATAAAATGAAAGAATGAAGGGGAAGAAGAAGGAAAGAGGGAAACGGGGAAAGAGCGAAGGGCTCTTGCCTCCTCCCCCCCCCCCCCCCGCCAAAAAATAAATAAGAGAGAGAGAGAGAAAGGAAAGAGAAAGAGTAACCTTTGGAAAAGGCGCTATATAAATCCAATTATTATTATTATTATTATTATATAAAAGGAAAGAAAGAAGAGGAAGAAGAATAAGAAGAAAAGAGGGAAACGGGGGCGAAGGGCTCTTGCCTCCTCCCCCCCCCCCGCCAAAAAATAAATAAGAGAGAGAGAGAGAACGGAAAGGCAAAGGCAAAGGCAAAGAGAAGATAAAATGAAAGAAAGAATCGGAATAAGAAGGAAAGAGGGAAACGGGGAAAGGGCGAAGGGCTTTTGCCTCCCCCCCCCCCCCCTCCCCGCCAAAAAAATAAATAAGAGAGAGAGAGTAGTAAAAGGGAAAGGGAAAGAGAAGATAAAAGGAAAGAAAGAAGCGGAATAAGAAGAAAAGAGGGAAACGGGGGCGAAGGGCTCTTGCCTCCTCCCCCCCCCCCACCCCGCTAAAAAATAAATAAGAGAGAGAGAGAGAACGGAAAGGCAAAGGCAAAGGCAAAGAGAAGATGAAATGAAAGAAGCGGAATAAGAGGGAAAGAGGGAAACGGGGAAAGGGCGAAGGGCTCTTGCCTCCCCCCCCGCCTCCCCGCCAAAAAAATAAATAAGAGAGAGAGAGTAGTAAAAGGGAAAGGGAAAGAGAAGATAAAAGTAAAAAAAGAAGAGGAAGAAGAATAAAAAGAAAAGAGTGAAACGGGTGCGAAGCGCTCTTGCCTCCCCCCAACCCCCCCCCCCCCGCCAAAAATTAAAGAGAGAGAGAGAGAAAGGAAAGGGAAAGAGAATATAAAAGGAAAGAAAGAAGAGGAAGAAGAATAAGAAGAAAAGAGGGAAACGGGGGCGAAGGGCTCTTGCCTCCTCCCCCCCCCCCTCCCCGCCAAAAAATAAATAAGAGAGAGAGAGAGAGAGAACGGAAAGGCAAAGGCAAAGGCAAAGAGAAGATAAAATGAAAGAAAGAAGCGGAATATGAAGGAAAGAGGGAAATGGGAAAAGGGCGAAGGGCTCTTTCCTCCCCCCCCCCCTCCCCGCCAAAAATAAAAATAAGAGAGAGAGAGAGTAGTAAAAGGGAAAGGGAAAGAGAAGATAAAAGGAAAGAAAGAAGCGGAATAAGAAGGAAAGAGGGAAACGGGGGCGAAGGACTCTTGCCTCCCCCAAAACCCCCCCCCCCCCCCCGCCAAAAATTAAAGAAAGAGAGAGAGAACGGAAATGCAAAGGCAAAGGCAAAGAGAAGAAAAAATGAAAGAATGAAGGGGAAGAAGAAGAAAAGAGGGAAACGGGGGCGAAGGGCTCTTGCCTCCTCCCCCCCCCCCCCCTGCCAAAAAATGAATAAGAGAGAGAGAGAAAGGAAAGAGAAAGAGAATATAAAAGGAAAGAAAGAAGATGAAGAAGAATAAGAAGAAAAGAGGGA
The DNA here is from genome assembly GCA_035222895.1 of Strongylocentrotus droebachiensis. Lineage (NCBI taxonomy): Eukaryota > Metazoa > Echinodermata > Echinoidea > Camarodonta > Strongylocentrotidae > Strongylocentrotus > Strongylocentrotus droebachiensis. The sequence continues at coordinate 139,835 of JAVYIG010005035.1, forward strand.
AACGGGGGCGAAGGGATCTTGCCTCCTCCCCCCCCCCCTCGCCAAAAAATAAATACGAGTGAGAGAGAACGGAAAGGCAAAGGCAAAGGCAAAGAGAAGATAAAATGAAAGAAAGAAGCGGAATAAGAAGGAAAGAGGGAAACGGGGCAAAGGCCTCTTGCCTCCTCCCCCCCCCCCCCGACAAAAAATAAATAAGAGAGAGAGAGAGAAGGGAAAGGGTAAGAGAAAGAAAAGATAAAAGGAAAGAGAGAAGAGGAAGAAGAAGAAAAGAAGGAAACGGGGGCGAAGGGCTCTTGCCTCCTCCCCCCCCCCCCCCGCCAAAAAATAAATAAGAGAGAGAGAGAGAACGGAAAGGCAAAGGCAAAGAGAAGATAAAATGAAAGAATGAAGGGGAAGAAGAAGGAAAGAGGGAAACGGGGAAAGGGCGAAGGGCTCTTGCCTCCTCCCCCCCCCCCCCCCGCCAAAAAATAAATAAGAGAGAGAGAGAGAACGGAAAGGCAAAGGCAAAGGCAAAGAGAAGATAAAATGAAAGAATGAAGGGGAAGAAGAAGGAAAGAGGGAAACGGGGAAAGAGCGAAGGGCTCTTGCCTCCTCCCCCCCCCGCAAAAAAATAAATAAGAGAGAGAGAGAGAAAGGAAAGAGAAAGAGAATATAAAAGGAAAGAAAGAAGAGGAAGAAGAATAAGAAGAAAAGAGGGAAACGGGGGCGAAGGGCTCTTGCCTCCTCCCCCCCCCCCCCCCGCCAAAAAATAAATAAGAGAGAGAGAGAGAACGGAAAGGCAAAGGCAAAGGCAAAGAGAAGATAAAATGAAAGAAAGAATCGGAATAAGAAGGAAAGAGGGAAACGGGGAAAGGGCGAAGGGCTTTTGCCTCCCCCCCCCCTCCCCCGCCAAAAAAATAAATAAGAGAGAGAGAGTAGTAAAAGAGAAAGGGAAAGAGAAGATAAAAGGAAAGAAAGAAGCGGAATAAGAAGAAAAGAGGGAAACGGGGGCGAAGGGCTCTTGCCTCCTCCCCCCCCCCCCCCCCGCTAAAAAATAAATAAGAGAGAGAGAGAGAACGGAAAGGGAAAGGCAAAGGCAAAGAGAAGATGAAATGAAAGAAGCGGAATAAGAGGGAAAGAGGGAAACGGGGAAAGGGCGAAGGGCTCTTGCCTCCCCCCCCCCTCCCCGCCAAAAAAATAAATAAGAGAGAGAGAGTAGTAAAAGGGAAAGGGAAAGAGAAGATAAAAGTAAAAAAGAAGAGGAAGAAGAATAAAAAGACAAGAGTGAAACGGGTGCGAAGCGCTCTTGCCTCCCCCCCAACCCCCCCCCCCCCCCGCCAAAAATTAAAGAGAGAGAGAGAAAAAGGAAAGGGAAAGAGAATATAAAAGGAAAGAAAGAAGAGGAAGAAGAATAAGAAGAAAAGAGGGAAACGGGGGCGAAGGGCTCTTGCCTCCCCCCCCCCCCTCCCCGCCAAAAAATAAATAAGAGAGAGAGAGAGAGAGAGAACGGAAAGGCAAAGGCAAAGGCAAAGAGAAGATAAAATGAAAGAAAGAAGCGGAATATGAAGGAAAGAGGGAAATGGGAAAAGGGCGAAGGGCTCTTTCCTTCCCCCCCCCCTCCCCGCCAAAAATTAAAGAGAGAGAGAGAGAGAAGGGAAAGGGTAAGAGAAAGAAAAGATAAAAGGAAAGAGAGAAGAGGAAGAAGAAGAAAAGAGGGAAACGGGGGCGAAGGGCTCTTGCCTCCCCCCCCCCCCCCCCTCCCCGCCAAAAAATAAATAAGAGAGAGAGAGAGAGAGAGAACGGAAAGGCAAAGGCAAAGGCAAAGAGAAGATAAAATGAAAGAAAGAAGCGGAATAAGAAGGAAAGAGGGAAACGGGGAAAGGGCGAAGGGCTCTTGCTCCCCCTCCCCCCTCCCCGCCCAAAAAATAAATAAGAGAGAGAGAGTAGTAAAAGGGAAAGGGAAAGAGAAGATAAAAGGAAAGGAAAGAAAGAAGCGGAATAAGAAGGAAAGAGGGAAACGGGGGCGAAGGGCTCTTGCCTCCTCCCCCCCCCCGCCAAAAAATAAATAAGAGAGAGAGAGAGAACGGAAAGAGAAAGAGAATATAAAAGGAAAGAAAGAAGAGGAAGAAGAATAAGAAGAAAAGAGGGAAACGGGGGCGAAGGGCTCTTGCCTCCTCCCCCCCCCCCCCCCCGCCAAAAAATAAATAAGAGAGAGAGAGAGAAAGGAAAGAGAAAGAGAATATAAAAGGAAAGAAAGAAGAGGAAGAAGAATAAGAAGAAAAGAGGGAAACGGGTGCGAAGCGCTCTTGCCTCCCCCCCCCCCAACCCCCCCCCCCCCGCCAAAAATTAAAGAGAGAGAGAGAGAAAGGAAAGGGAAAGAGAATATAAAAGGAAAGAAAGAAGAGGAAGAAGAATAAGAAGAAAAGAGGGAAACGGGGGCGAAGGGCTCTTGCCTCCTCCCCCCCCCCCCTCCCCGCCAAAAAATAAATAAGAGAGAGAGAGAGAGAACGGAAAGGCAAAGGCAAAGGCAAAGAGAAGATAAAATGAAAGAAAGAAGCGGAATATGAAGGAAAGAGGGAAATGGGAAAAGGGCGAAGGGCTCTTTCCTTCCCCCCCCCCCCCCTCCCCGCCCCAAAAAAAATAAGAGAGAGAGAGAGTAGTAAAAGGGAAAGGAAAAGAGAAGATAAAAGGAAAGAAAGAAGCGGAATAAGAAGGAAAGAGGGAAACGGGGGCGAAGGACTCTTGCCTCCCCGAAACCCCCCCCCCCCCCCCGCCAAAAATTAAAGAGAGAGAGAGAGAACGGAAAGGCAAAGGCAAAGGCAAAGAGAAGAAAAAATGAAAGAATGAAGGGGAAGAAGAAGAAAAGAGGGAAACGGGGGCGAAGGGCTCTTGCCTCCTCCCCCCCCCCCGCCAAAAAATGAATAAGAGAGAGAGAGAGAGAGAGAACGGAAAGGCAAAGGCAAAGGCAAAGAGAAGATAAAATGAAAGAAAGAAGCGGAATAAGAAGGAAAGAGGGAAACGGGGAAAGGGCGAAGGGCTCTTGCTCCCCCTCCCCCCTCCCCGCCCAAAAAATAAATAAGAGAGAGAGAGTAGTAAAAGGGAAAGGGAAAGAGAAGATAAAAGGAAAGGAAAGAAAGAAGCGGAATAAGAAGGAAAGAGGGAAACGGGGGCGAAGGGCTCTTGCCTCCTCCCCCCCCCCCGCCAAAAAATAAATAAGAGAGAGAGAGAGAAAGGAAAGAGAAAGAGAATATAAAAGGAAAGAAAGAAGAGGAAGAAGAATAAGAAGAAAAGAGGGAAACGGGGGCGAAGGGCTCTTGCCTCCTCCCCCCCCCCCGCCAAAAAATAAATAAGAGAGAGAGAGAGAAAGGAAAGAGAAAGAGAATATAAAAGGAAAGAAAGAAGAGGAAGAAGAATAAGAAGAAAAGAGGGAAACGGGTGCGAAGCGCTCTTGCCTCCCCCCCCCCCCAACCCCCCCCCCCCCCCGCCAAAAATTAAAGAGAGAGAGAGAGAAAGGAAAGGGAAAGAGAATATAAAAGGAAAGAAAGAAGAGGAAGAAGAATAAGAAGAAAAGAGGGAAACGGGGGCGAAGGGTTCTTGCCTCCTCCCCCCCCCCCTCCCCGCCAAAAAATAAATAAGAGAGAGAGAGAGAGAACGGAAAGGCAAAGGCAAAGGCAAAGAGAAGATAAAATGAAAGAAAGAAGCGGAATATGAAGGAAAGAGGGAAATGGGAAAAGGGCGAAGGGCTCTTTCCTTCCCCCCCCCCCCCCCGCCCAAAAAAAAAATAAGAGAGAGAGAGAGTAGTAAAAGGGAAAGGGAAAGAGAAGATAAAAGGAAAGAAAGAAGCGGAATAAGAAGGAAAGAGGGAAACGGGGGCGAAGGACTCTTGCCTCCCCGAAACCCCCCCCCCCCCCGCCAAAAATTAAAGAGAGAGAGAGAGAACGGAAAGGCAAAGGCAAAGGCAAAGAGAAGAAAAAATGAAAGAATGAAGGGGAAGAAGAAGAAAAGAGGGAAACGGGGGCGAAGGGCTCTTGCCTCCTCCCCCCCCCCGCCAAAAAATGAATAAGAGAGAGAGAGAAAGGAAAGAGAAAGAGAATAATTATAAAAGGAAAGAAAGAAGATGAAGAAGAATAAGAAGAAAAGAGGGAAACGGGGGCGAAGGGCTCTTGCCTCCTCCCCCCCCCCCCCCTCGCCAAAAAATAAATACGAGAGAGAGAGAGAACGGAAAGGCAAAGGCAAAGGCAAAGAGAAGATAAAATGAAAGAAAGAAGCGGAATAAGAAGGAAAGAGGGAAACGGGGAAAGGGCGAAGGGCTCTTGCTCCCCCCCCCCCCTCCCCGCCAAAAAAATAAATAAGAGAGAGAGAGAGTAGCAAAAGGGAAAGGGAAAGAGAAGATAAAAGGAAAGAAAGAAGCGGAATAAGAAGGAAAGAGGGAAACGGGGGCAAAGGGCTCTTGCCTCCTCCCCCCCCCCCCCCGACAAAAAATAAATAAGAGAGAGAGAAAGAAGGGAAAGGGTAAGAGAAAGAAAAGATAAAAGGAAAGAGAGAAGAGGAAGAAGAAGAAAAGAAGGAAACGGGGGCGAAGGGCTCTTGCCTCCTCCCCCCCCCCCCCGCCAAAAAATTAATAAGAGAGAGAGAGAGAAGGGAAAGGGTAAGAGAAAGAAAAGATAAAAGGAAAGAGAGAAGAGGAAGAAGAAGAAAAGAGGGAAACGGGGGCGAAGGGCATTTGCCTCCTCCCCCCCCCCCCCGCCAAAAAATAAATAAGAGAGAGAGAGAGAACGGAAAGGCAAAGGCAAAGGCAAAGAGAAGATAAAATGAAAGAATGAAGGGGAAGAAGAAGGAAAGAGGGAAACGGGGAAAGGGCGAAGGGCTCTTGCCTCCTCCCCCCCCCCCGCTAAAAAATAAATAAGAGAGAGAGAGAGAACGGAAAGGGAAAGGCAAAGGCAAAGAGAAGATGAAATGAAAGAAGCGGAATAAGAGGGAAAGAGGGAAACGGGGAAAGGGCGAAGGGCTCTTGCCACCCCCCCCCCCCCTCCCCGCCAAAAAAATAAATAAGAGAGAGAGAGTAGTAAAAGGGAAAGGGAAAGAGAAGATAAAAGTAAAAAGAAGAGGAAGAAGAATAAAAAGACAAGAGTGAAACGGGTGCGAAGCGCTCTTGCCTCCCCCCCACCCCCCCCCCCGCCAAAAATTAAAGAGAGAGAGAGAAAAAGGAAAGGGAAAGAGAATATAAAAGGAAAGAAAGAAGAGGAAGAAGAATAAGAAGAAAAGAGGGAAACGGGGGCGAAGGGCTCTTGCCTCCCCCCCCCCCCCCTCCCCGCCAAAAAATAAATAAGAGAGAGAGAGAGAGAGAGAACGGAAAGGCAAAGGCAAAGGCAAAGAGAAGATAAAATGAAAGAAAGAAGCGGAATATGAAGGAAAGAGGGAAATGGGAAAAGGGCGAAGGGCTCTTTCCTTCCCCCCCCCCCTCCCCGCCAAAAATTAAAGAGAGAGAGAGAGAAGGAAAGGGGTAAGAGAAAGAAAAGATAAAAGGAAAGAGAGAAGAGGAAGAAGAAGAAAAGAGGGAAACGGGGCGAAGGGCTCTTGCCTCCTCCCCCCCCCCCCCCCAGCCAAAAAGGAAATAAGAGAGAGAGAGAGAACGGAAAGGCAAAGGCAAAGGCAAAGAGAAGATAAAATGAAAGAAAGAAGCGGAATAAGAAGGAAAGAGGGAAACGGGAAAGGGCGAAGGGCTCTTGCTCCCCCTCCCCCCTCCCCGCCCAAAAAATAAATAAGAGATAGAGAGTAGTAAAAGGAAAGGGAAAGAGAAGATAAAAGGAAAGGAAAGAAAGAAGCGGAATAAGAAGGAAAGAGGGAAACGGGGGGCGAAGGACTCTTGCCTCCCCGAAACCCCCCCCCCCGCCAAAAATTAAAGAGAGAGAGAGAGAACGGAAAGGCAAAGGCAAAGGCAAAGAGAAGAAAAAATGAAAGAATGAAGGGAAGAAGAAGAAAAGAGGGAAACGGGGGCGAAGGGCTCTTGCCTCCTCCCCCCCCCCCCGCCAAAAAATGAATAAGAGAGAGAGAGAAAGGAAAGAGAAAGAGAATATAAAAGGAAAGAAAGAAGATGAAGAAGAATAAGAAGAAAAGAGGGAAACGGGGCGAAGGGCTCTTGCCTCCTCCCCCCCCCCCCCCTCGCCAAAAAATAAATACGAGAGAGAGAGAGAACGGAAAGGCAAAGGCAAAGGCAAAGAGAAGATAAAATGAAAGAAAGAAGCGGAATAAGAAGG